>PJEM01008108.1:51244-86738 GCA_004023845.1 Helogale parvula | reverse complement strand
GCTTAGAAGGCTCATAGGATTCATGCCGGAGACGCCTGAGTCTCCTCCCCTCAGGCGAAGCTTGGGTGCTGCCCGCATCCTCCCTGTTCCCGAGGGGGAGACCCGGCCTCCCCCAGCTACCAGCCCACAACTCACATGGTATCAACTCACCTTGTACTCACGCACAGCGTCATGTGCCTTTTCCCTCTGTGAAGGAGAACATTTCCTTTATCCACGTAACTCTCTATTACATATGGACCCGAAGCGTCTCCATGCTCAATTGCCTTTCTTATATGGAATAGCCGTTTGGGGTTGCAGCGGGAGAACATCATTGCTGTTGTTACATGGCTGACTTCCTTCTGATGGGTTTAAATTATTTCTCTGGTGACTTCCATCCAGGGTTCCATCCAGGGCTTGTGGGGCCTAAAGCTGACATCATTTTGGAGGCCCTCTTAAATAAAAACAAAAATACACATTACAAAATTGGGTATAAAAGTGTGGATTTAAAATGAGAAAAGAAATCACGAATGAAAGATACCACAAACATTATACATTCAAACAGCATGTTATTTACATTAGTTCTTTGAAATACCCTTATAACACTATTCCTTTTTTTTTGCTTGCACACTCTTTAATCCCCTATTCATAAGACAATGACTTTGTAATATTTTTTATAGAGAAAATAGAAAGATACTTCATTTTTCGTCAAATCTGGCTGATAAAAATTTTTCATGATTACATTTTAGTAAAGTTTCTGCCAACTGCTCACATCTTTATTGGCATTGTGTTTAGACTTGTCCATGTTTGAAAACTGCTATCAAGTTTCTTTTATATGTGAGCTGTAAGAACTAGATGGACTTGGGGCACCGGGGTGGCTCAGTTGGTTGAGTGTCCGACTTTGGCTCAGGTCATGATCTCACGGTTTGTGGGTTCGGGCCCTGCATCGGGCTCTGTGCTTATAGTTAGCTCAGAGCCTAGAGCCCGTCTTTGGATTCTGTCTCCCCCTCTCTTTCTGTCCCTCCCTTGCTCTCACTGTCTCTCTCAAAAAATAAACAGAACGTAAAAAAAAAAAAAAGAACTAGATGGACTTTCCAGACTTGCTCTGGCTTCAGACATTCCAGATCTTGCTTCTCCTACACTACCCCGCACTTCCGGAATGTGTCCATGCTGCTACATGCCAGCTGGCCTTGCTCCTTTGTGTCAGGAGGAGATATGAGAATACCCAGGGGGTGGCAGGAGATTTCCTGGAGGTCATTCCTCACTGTGGCCAGCAATAGTCTAATAACACATGGAAGGGACTGCACATAAAATGTCCAGTGAAACCGACATTAAATGGACCCCTCACTCAATTCCTTGTCCATTGATGCCCAGAGTGTCTTCTACCACACTTCTACACGAGTGTGACGGAGGGGATATCAGAAGGGAAAGCATCTTCATTGACTAAGGTTAAATAGTTCACATCTACAATGTTTACAAAAACATACGTGTGAGGTCATCGCTAGGACCCTTCCCAGAAGCCCCGAAGGGGAGCATCCTGGCACTGAAGGCTCATCGCCTTCAGTGTAAATCCAACTCTGCATCTGCCCAGTTTGTGAGGCTGAAGTAGAGCCTCTTCCTGTCCCAGCTCTGTGCTTAGCCACTGTGTCGGATTCATGTGTGACAGGGACGGGCCTCCATGTTGCTTCCTCTGTGCTGGGATTGCTCTCAGTTTAGCCCTGAGAGTAGGACAGAGTGGCTGGACCTGCTTGGAACTCCCCAGCTCCTTGGCTAAAATGCAGGAAATGCAGGCCCTCCGTTTTCTCGTTCTAAAAACAGTGTTGGAAGCAGTTGTGTCCCCATTCCAGTGATTTCTGCCTCACGGAGAAGGATGGTGAACTCTGTTTTTTTTATGGTCCAAAGGAAGAATGTGAGGAAGGAGAGGGGCCGAGGTCTAATATCTTGTGTGGGCTGGTGTTTCGGTGTTCCAGGTCGACAGCTCTGTGTGAGTGGTTTCTTGGGAGAGCTCCATGTGTCCGGAGATTACTTCTTGTCAAATTAAAGGTGATAATAGGCAATACCGGGCAGTGTTGGAGGGTTTTGAGAAAGCAATGAGACTGAAGAGAGAATTTCTTCTCTTGTCTCTGCCAAGCCAAAAATGTAGGTCAGCACCAATAGCGTGGCTTAGAGCCAAACTGGAGTCCAGGTAGTCAAAAGTCACATGAGACATTCTGTTTAGGGGCTCAGTATTCATTTTTATGTTTTTATGGGATTGCAAATTTGTCACTGGAGATGAAGGCGTCAGTCTGGCGGGTCTGTAAGATTTCTCTGTATACTAGTTTGCTATGATGATTGCCTTTGGTAAAACACAGGCCCCGTCACAGGGCAAGTGCCCTTGGGAGGGGTAACAACAGGCTGCCATGTTTATTGACACCACAGTGAGAGCCGTTCATCAGCTGATTCCACAGATGTGATGTCTAGGATTATCAGGAAGGAGACTGGCCTTGTGAAGTGTAAGGGGGACCGTGCAGGAAAGTTCAGAAGTCTGGCCTCTCAGTCCCCCATTTGCCTTCAGGGTGAGGCATCTGAGTAGTCTGTGAGTAACAAGAAGGTCCCGGCATCGGGGCGCCTGGGCAGCTCAGTCAGTTAAGTGTCTGACTTTGGCTCAGCTCATGATCTCACAGTTCGTGGGTTCGAGCCCCGCGTCGGGTTTTGTGCTGACAGCTCGGAGCCTGAAGCCTGCTTCTGATTCTGTGTGTCCCTTTCTCTCTGCCCCTCCCCTGCTCATGATCTCTCTCTGTCTCTCAAAAATAAATAAATGTTAAAAAAAATTTAAAAAAAGAGAAGGTCCTGGCATCAGGAATGAGGGGCAACCCAAACCAGGAAGTTGGAAGAGTGTCAAAGAGAAATTCCAATTGCTTCATGGGTTGGTCTAGAGCTGACGGGGAGTCTCTCAAATAACTAAGTCTTCTGTTCCCATGAGCCTTGCTGAGGAGACGGGAAGACATGCGGCTCCAGGGTCTGGTTCTAATGTGACTACATTCTCAGGATCTGGGCCATCCCAAGTGGTAGCAACAACGGTAATGGCTGACATGCCATGCTTGCCTCGTGCCTCCACCTCTCCCATCTTTCTTCCTTCCCCAAATTCCACTGAGTACTAGCCTCTTTCCAGATGTTGGGACTCAGAAGTAAACAAACACGGACTAACTCCCTATCCACGCGGGCTTACATTCACATGAGGAGGGGGCATCACTATGGTCACAAACCACTACCATATGACGTGCTAGACCTACTTCATGTTTATCTCAAATCTCCCCAACCACTCGGAAAATGATGATTATTATTTCCATTTTACCAGTAAGACAATAACACCGAGGACCAAGTCTGAAAGACAATACTTATTCTGTAGAATGAGTGAATGAATGAACTAGTGAATAAATGGGTAAACAGAGGCACCACGAATGTTAGCCGCTGACCCATCACCGTACAGCTCATAAGTGATATGGCCTGGGTCCAGCTTCAAAGCTTGGTTCTGGCCTTTCAAGTTGGGCAGGGTGGGACTCTCCTAATTTTGGAAACAAAGGCACATAGGCCTCTCTTCTGTGCTCATTACTGCTGTCACCCTTTGTCCTCTCATTGTTTATCTTTCCTTCTCCCTCCTTTCTCCCATGTCCTATCCCCCTCCATCTTCTCCTTCAATGGCATGGCTGTCCTCCCTTGGGGCCTTTGGATCTGCGGAATCAGCTGCCTCCTCGAGAATACTTTGTGGTGACAGAGAAGCTAAGGAGAAGGAACGAGAATTTTGTGTCGTCAAAATTCATACATTAAAGTTGTAACCTCTATAACTTCAGAATGCAACAATATTTGGAGATTATATTGTTTTTCTAAAGGTTTTTTTTTGTAGACCTTATTTATTTTGAGAGAGAGAGTGAGCACAAGTGGGGGAGGGGCAGAGAGAGAGGGAGAGAGAGAGAGAATCCCAGGGAGGCTCCACACCAACAGTGCAAAGCCCCAGAGGCTCAAACTCACGAATCATGAGATCATGACCTGAGCCGAAATCAAGAGTCGCATGCTTAACCAACTGAGCCACCACCCAGGGGCCCCTGGTGATTTTTCCCCGCCCCCCATTTGATTTGATTGGTGGCCTTCTGAGGAGAGAGGATTAGGACACACAAGGAGACACTGGGCCGCGTGTACAGAGGTAGGACCACTCTGAAGCAACAGCAAGAGGGCGCCATCTGCAAACCAAGGAGAGAGGTTGCGGGAGAAAGTGGCTATTTTTTTAAATAAGGTTTGTAAGGTTGTTTTTTTTTTAAGTTTATTAATGTTTATTTTGAGAGAGATAGAGAGAGAGAGCAGAGGAGGGGCAGAGAGAGAATCCCAAGCAGGGCTTGATCCCACGAACTGCGAGATCATGACCCGAGCCAGAATCAAGAGTCCAATATTTAACCCACTGAGTCACCTTGGTGCCCCAGGAGAAAGTAGATCTGCGGGCACCTTGATCTTGGACTTCCAGCCTGCTGAACTGTTGTTTAAGCCACCCGATCTGCGGTGTTTTGCAAAGGGAGCCCTAGCACGCAAATTCTTATTCTCACACCCTCAAAATACTTAGATGGGAGATACTTCTGCTTGTTTAAAACTCAGAGGACAGAACCTTCTTCCCCACGTCCTCTAATGGGGAGCGGGCACTGCCAGGCAGGATGCCTGCCTGAGCGGTCTGGCCCTTCCCTCCGAGGGCCTTCCTCACCCTCTCTGGGCGCGTCCACCTGAGAGGAATGACCGGTGTTGCGGTCACCCGAAGGAGCAGGACAGCAGGCCTGGGGCCCAGGGGACTGCCCGCATGGCTCTTCTGAGGCCTAGGATTCAGGCCTCACGCAGAGTCTGCACTCCTGGGGCCAGAGAGGGATGTGGGTCACAGGAAGTTGAAAACGGAACTAAAACGAACCTGAGGAGCTCCCTTCACGTGAAGCAGAACTCAGCTCGGCCTCCACGGGGACAGTGTGAAATAGGAAATAATTAAATGTTGTCTGGTGCCCGCGCAACCTGCAGGGTTCACTCAGGGGCCGCCGGGAACAGCTGCTGCAAGTGGTCACGTCCGTTTCATAAATTTCTAATCGAACTAGCAGCTTATTCCGAAGTCAAAACAACCCTTTTCACCGTGTTGCATGTGGAAAGGCCACTCACAGTGGAACCATTTTCTAAACCTCCGAGGAGCACTTGGTCTGCTGTCGTGGAGTCCCTCACGATAAAGAGCTACCGGTGCTCCTGCCCTTTCCCCCTTACCCCACAGGAAGCCATTCTTGCCTTTTTTTGGACTTCTTCCAGGCATTTGGTGAAACAAGTACCTTTAGAGTATTTTTACCTGGCTGTGGATTAAAAAAAATTTTTTTTAAGTTTATTTATTTCGAGAGAGACATAGCGAGTGAAAAAGGGAGAGAGAGAGAATCCAAGCAGGCTTTGTTCTGTCAACATGGAGCGGGGTGCAGGACTCGAACCCACAAACGCCGATATCATGACCTGAGCTGAAATCCAAGAATCGGAAGCATAGCTGACTGAGCCACCCAGGGTCTCCTGGGCTGCGGATTTCTTGAAGACATCAGCCATGTCTTCTTACTCATTCAGGGGGACCTAGCACCTGTTAGATGCTCAGTAAGTGTGTCTGGAATGAATTGAGTGAAGGAATAAATAAATGAACTGGTTAATTTTCAGCCAGGACGGTGGGAGCGATGCAAACAGCACTAACGGCTGAGAGGCTGGGAACCATGGGTACTTGTTCCAAATGAAGTTGATTTCCTTAAAAACAAACACCTGACATTTGTATAGTGCGTCACAGCGTACAAAGCGTTTCCTCAGAGCTCTGCCACCATCTCCAGGTCTTTCCAACCCCTTGGTCGCCAACTTCTACCTGGTCCTCAGATCCGAAAGGCAGCCTGTTCTACGTGTCCCACCTTTAACTGTGCCTCTCTCTGAAGCACATGCGAGCTGCGCGCTTGCTTCAGGTGCCTGCCTCTTGGAAATGGAGCTTCCTGGTGACTTGAAGGTGACAGCTAAATTCTCATCGCTAACACCCCACAGGAGCTCCCTTCTCCCCTGACACCTTCATTAGCTGTGGTGGGTCCAGATGTCTAACCTATGTCTGCTGTCCGGGGTGTCTGCTGCATTTTAAATTCTGTACACTCTGGTAAGTTCCCTTTCTGGGTGTGTGTAAGTGTGCCAGCATGCGCGTTTCCACGTGTGAGTACTTTGTTATTTTTCTGACTTGTTTCCTATTGTCCTGATGGTCTGTTTAGACTTCAGGTTAAGGATTCCTGCTCCTTCACCTGCTCTTCTGAGTTTTCTTGAAATATACAACCTGTCCCTCCTCTTGTCTTTCCAAGTTTGCTGCCCCTTTACCGCAGAAAGGTTGCCTTTTGTACCCGTCAGGCAAAGGCATTAGCATTAACCCCCTGTGCTGACTTTGCTTGCAGGCAAGCATCCAGTGAAAGTGGCTGAGACTATGGGGCATTTCAAACCCATTTTAAAAGCGATAAATCACCAGCATGTGCTACCTTAGTTACTATCATAGTTGTACATCTAAGTAAGCCAAGAAGCCCATGTTACCCCCATGGTCTCTATAGGAAAGAGGGACACCCTGCAAAGAGTACAAAGCAGCAGGGTCCTTGGTGTCGGCTCTTGGAGGTCCGAGTCCCTTTAGACTCTTCTAGTTGGTTCCACAAAGACAAAAGAAACTGCAGGACTTCAAGGTTACCTTCGGCAACCAGGCACAAGCAATGACCGAGTTCTTGGATACCTTATTTAACCACTGAACTAGTACTTGCTGAATTCAGCTGAGTACTGAGGAAGGCAACTTACAGGGGCCGGGAGTCAGGAGCCAAGGCTCAGGACAACACTGCCTCTTCCATGCAGCCCTCCATGATGGCCCATTTCCTACATGGCGTTATTCCTGCTCTCTCCTCTCTGATCCCAGAACACTCCACCTGCTCCTTCATCAGTGTGTATACTGTGTGTTATCCTGAGTTGTGGGATACTTGTTACATGTCCCATCTGTCCATGTAAACCTCTCAGGGGTGAAAAGAGTGTCACCTAGGGTACACATCTGCAACATGGGGGTGCCTGAGGTTTGCCAAATGGAAATAGATTTAAACGGTTTAAGTTCTCACTATTTCACATACTCTTCACAACCATTTTCTGGAGGCACCAGGTCCTGGGTTCCAGGTGACACGGGGGATTGGGGGTGGAGGAGAGATCCCCATACCTGGGAGCCACCATCTGTATGTGGGGATGGGGGTTGCCAGTCTGGCCTGCCCTGAGGGTCTTCACGCCCTGGAGGGGGTCCAGAGCCATCTTGCTCAGGGATCTGGACCCACTTGGCGGCTGCCTGCCCAGCAGATCCTCTCTCTCCCTGCCCTGACTGAGAGCGAGGCTCGTCCTTGCCCTTTCCAGCTCCTGCCACGTGCTGCATGAGACTTCAGACAGCATGACTCTGTTTTTAGATTTTGCCTCACGTGTGTGCTGCTAACTTAATGAGCTCTCTATAGGGGTAGCTGTCTTGAGAGACCGTTGCTAAGGGCCAGTCACACGTTTCTCACTGTGTTGTGATGGAAACATGATGAGATGCTGATCCCAGCTCAGGCAGAATCTGCTGGAGTGTCTGGTTGGAGTGGCCTCTTGTGCAGGAGCCTGTGGGATTTCACAGGCCAACAGATGCAACCCTGTGATTTCAGCTAACAGACAAAGGGTGGCAAAATGCCAGGAGGTGGGGGGTTGGGAAGACTTCAGATCCATGCAGTTAAGGGCACATGCCCAGTTCAGCGGCTTTGCCTGAGTGCTACCTGCAGTGGGTACCAAAGAAGCAGGACCTATGTGGCCCCTGCCCTTCAAGAGAGTGGAAACGCTTGGGGAAGTGAGATAGACAGAAACGATTAAGTGGCCGTCTGAGGGTCCATATGCCTAAGTACAGAAGGTCAGGGGGTCCCAAGGAAGGACAGTGTGTATGAGAGGGGCATTCAGGTGGGCTGGAGTGTTTGGGAAAGGTAGCCCTTGAACAAGAAGGTAAGGGGCCCTCAGGATGGATCAGCATGAATTGGGCAGGAGGCCGGAGTGACCCCTCCTGGCAAAATGATGGTGACAGTCATCGGTCACTGACCGCCCTCTTTGGGCCAGACCCCCTTCTAAGTTTCCTCTCTCTGTCCTCACCACTACGCTCGAGTTGGTGCTGTTCTCCAATGTTACCGATGAGAAATGAGGCCCAGTGACATTACATACAGTGTCCGTGCTCACAGAGCCAGTAAGCTGCAGTCTGCACTTAATACCAGGTTGTTCGGACGCTGAGCCATGGAAGGGGAGAAGGGGTGAGCTGCCCGACCCAAGAAGAGGTCTGGCCTGGGGTGTAGAAGGGGACAAGTCAGTCTATAGAGAGACAGGACAGCCCCTGAAGGGCTTGGTCTGGACCTTGTGGTTAAGGGGTCTCCAGAGGAGTGTGGCACACTTCATGTGAACCACACGAAAATCCTGGGAATGGAAACTACTAATGTGCATATATTTATTAGACATGTGTCACTAAACCAGTAGACTATATACTACATAAAGCACAAAAATATAAAAAGTGTTAATGACCTGAAATGAAGCACACCCTCTCACATATATATGCCACACACACATTTTTTAGATGAAATCCTTAAGGTGGAAAATATTAGTGTGTATGTTGCATAAGATATATAAAATATTAGTGTGTGTACATAAACACTATATATAATATATAATATATTCAAAATATGAGGAAAAGTATCTTATCTCATTCTTTAACACTATATTGGTACAACAGAGTATGTCTGTAATTTATATATAATAAATAACTGTTTTTATGTTTATTTTTGAGAGTCATAGCACAAGTGGGGGAGGGGCAGAGAGGAGACACAGAATCTGAAGCAAGTTCCAGGCCCTGAGCTATCAGCTCAGAGCTCAACGTGGGGCTTGAACCCACGAGCCATAAGATTATAACCTGAGCGATGTCGGATGTTTAACTGACTGAGCCACCGAGGTGCCCCTAAATAACTTTTTTAATGTTTATTTATTTTGAGAGAGAGAGTGCATGTGTGAGCAGGGGAGAGGCAGAGGGAGAGAGAGAGAGAGCCCCAAGCAGGTTCTGCAATGTCAGCACACAGCTGTTCAATGCAGGGCTCAATCCCACAAACCGTGAGATCATGACTTGAACCAAAATCAAGAGTCAGACACTTAACTAACTGGGAAACCCAGGTGCCCCTAAATGTATATATAGGGGGCACAGGTGCAAAAACGTTTTACTTATGGGATTTCTGATAAAGTTAATTGGGTATCTACTCCTGAAGATGATGTTCGGGGAAGGGCAAGTGGAGTCCCTGTGAGCATGAGGATTATAAGCTACATAGACACCCCCCGGAGAAGGTAGAAGCCGGAGGACAGTGGGAGTTCTGACAGATCCATGATCTAGGGAGCCGCAGAGGCATGGAGCTGATGGTGAGAGACCGAAGCCCGGAGCTGGACCGCTTTCTTAGTCCAGAAGACTTGTGGGACGGCGAGGCCGGGGCCAAAACTGCATCCCACTGGTACAGCAAAGTGTTAATGGCCAGGGTCACACAGCAAGGGGAGCAGTGGGGGGGGGGGTATCAGGATCGAGCCAGTTCTGGTGATAGGTTTGTGTCCAGGTCAGGAGAGTTAACAGGAGCAAGGCAGCGCTCCATGCTCAGTGTGAGAAAACCCTGGGGGATTCAGGGATCGTAACTGGTATAGATAAGATGGTGAGTAGAGGCCATGTGGTCTAACGGTTAAAAGTATGGGCTTTAGAGTGAGAACAATCTGGGCTTACAACCCAACTCTGCTACTTCCCAGCTGCATGAATTGTACGGGCTCCCAGCCTCACTGAACTCCCCCGTCCTTACAAGTCAAAGGAATAATGATACCATAAGGTAGTCGTGAGGGTTAAGTGAAATCTGTTGGGCATATAAGCTGGGTATTGCATAACGTTTAGAGCTGCTATCATTATTTTAGAGCTGTTGCCATTTTAATGAGTCTTGGAAATAAGGCAGTTGCCTGGCAATCACAACTGGGGTACAGACCAGAGGCGGGTCCTCTGCTTGGGTAACTGGATGCCCATCCCTTCAATTCCACCGTCAGGAAAGAAAGGAGGCTGTGGATACAAAGAACCAGTCCGAGTGTAACAGCTGCCCTCCAACACCTGAGTGAGCCTGAGTTATGAGAGCCCATCCGTCTAGTGATGGCAGCTGTTGGCGAGGCTCACCTCGAACCTCAGGATCTTGGCACCAGCCACTCCCTCTGTCTGGCCTGCCCTTACCCGGATTTCTACCTGGTTACTTCCTCTTCGTTATTTGCAATTTTAACCATGACCTTCCCCGAAAAGCCCTCCCCGACTGCTTTAAAGCTGCCACCGTTTGTGGAGCATCCCACCCAACAACAGAAGACTACTCACCCCTTTCAAGTATACATAGATCATTCACCAAGGCAGGCCCCGTAGTAGCCATAAATCATGTCTTTATATATTAAAAGGGCTGAATTCATTCTTTGACCACAGTAGAATTAAATTAGAAACCATTAACAAAAAGAAATCTAGAAAATCTCCAAGTGTTTTAAATTAAATGACACTTTTCTAAACAACCCACAGGTCAGAGAACAAATCAGAAGGGAAATTAGAAAATATTTTTAAGGTTAAAAGACAAGAAATTTCTTTAACTGAACAATAACTAAAATACAACATATCAAAGTGAGTGTGGTAACAAGAGATCTTTTAGCTTTCAATGCTGTTAAGAAAGCACAAAGATAATACTATGACTACATGTATCAAAACATCATGTTGTACACCTTAACTGTATACAATTTTTATATAATATGTATATTAACCATATAAAAATTGTATGTATGTATATATACATGAGATTTATATGTATATAAAGCTGAGGACAAAAAGAAAAGTCTAAAATGAACAATCTAAGCTTTCATGTTAAGAAGCTGGAAAAAACATGCTCAGTTTGTTAAGCATTTGACTTGATTTCAGCTCAGGTTATGATCTCATGATCGTGAGATTGAGCCCCTCATCGGGCTCTGTGCTGGGTGTGGGGCCTGCTTAAGACTCTCTTTCCAAGTTAGGAGCTCCTGGGTGGCTCAGTTGGTTAAGGTTCCGACTTCAGCTCAGGTCATGATCTTGCGGTTTGTGAGTTCGAGCCCAGCATTCAGCTTTGTGCTGACAGCTCAGAGCCTAAAGCCTGCTTTGGATTCTGTTTCCCTCTCTCTTTGCCTCTCAGCGTGCTCGCACTCTGTCTCTATCTCTCTCTCAAAAATAAATAAACATTAAAAATTTAAAAAAAGATTCTCTCTTCCCCTCCCCCACTCAAGCATGCTTTTGTGTGTGTGTGTGTGTGTGTGAGCCTGCGTGCAAGCCCATGAATGCTCTCTCTCTCTCTCTCAAAAAAAAAAAAAAAAAAATAGAAGCTAGAAAAACAAGAGAAGAATGAAGATAATAAAGAGAAAATTGACCAAATAGAAAATGGACAAGCAATAAATAAAACTAATGAAACCCAAAGCTGGTTCTTTGAAAGACTAAATAAAACTGATATACCTATATTAGAACAATCAAGCAAAAAAGAGACACAAACTTCCAATATGAAAAATGAAAAGCAAAGATATTACTGCAGGTTCTATAGTTATTAAAAGGATACTGTAGGAATATTATGAATAATTCTAAGTCACTAAATCTGACAATTAAGGTTATATGGACAATTCCTCAGATCTGTCTGACTCCATTATCTGATGTTTGCTGACAGCTTTTAAGTCTCACTCCTTTCTCTTCTCCTTCTGTTCCACATCTGGACAAACTCATCAAAAACCCAGATGCTTCCTGCTTTGTTTCAGGGGAGAGGTTCAAACAAGGCAAGCCCCCTGCCCCCTGCGTAAGAACCCTCACTCTGGTCCCTTCACACAATCACCACAAAAACTCCACGCCAGTTTCCTTTCTCTGCTCTCCTGTTCCCCAAACCAGGCTGTGCATACGGTAAGCCAGGTGCAGGCCGTCTGTCTCCACGTTCTCCATAAACAGTTTAGACACGTTGGTGCAGGGGCCTCTAGGAGAGCTTTGGACTTTGAAGAGCACCTTATAAATTACTAACTTATATAATTAATAACTAACTAACATATCTCATTCCCATCTTGGCAAAGTGTTGGTTTCATGGCCCCATGTGCCCTCAGAAACAAGTACGGACTGTCAAAAACTAGCTGAAAGTTGAACAGCAACAACATATATGTAGTAGAGTTTTTGTATATTTATCCGTATGTAAAAAGGGCATTTACAAAAATCCTATGACTCACAACTTACTTAATGGTGAAAGACAACACTCCCTCTTATATCAAGAAGGCAAGGCACCACCCTCGAACTCTAATTCAGTATTTTATTGGAGATCCTGTCCAGTACAATAAGGCAAGAAGAAGAAATAAAAGCCATACAAATTAAAGAGTCAAGAAGGAAAACTGCTTTTATTTGTAGATGATGTGATGATGTGTGTAGGCAATCCTAGAAAATCAACAAAAATCTATTAGAAATAAAAACTGAGTCTAACTCAGTTGCTCTATACAATGTCAATAAGCAAAAATTAGGGGCGCCTGGGTGGTTCAGTCGGTTAGGTGTCTGACTTCAGCTCAGGTCATGATCTCACGGTTTGTTGGTTCAAGCCCCGTGTCGGGCTCCGTGCTGACAGCTCAGAGCCTGGACCCTGCTTCGGATTCTGTGTCTCCCTCTCTCTCTGCCCCTCTCCTGTTTGTGCGCTGTCTCTTTCTGTCTCTCAAAAATAAATAAAAATGTTTTAAAAAATAAGCAAAAATTAATTATACTTTTGTATACTAGCAAAACAATTGAAATATAAAAATGATACCATTTATTTATTTAGAATAGTATCAAAAAAGATGAAATACTTAAGTATAGATCTAGGAAAGTTATCCAAATCCTCTGCAGAAAACTATAAAATGTTGCTCAGAAACATTAAAGAACACCTACATAAAGGAGAATTGTACCAGTTTTTAAAATATAAAGCAAATTACTTGCTTTATTACATTTTAGTGCTTTCTTAAAATAAATATAACAATATAATTACAAACATACAGTGAGAAATGAAACACAGGTATGGAAAGCATGGCAACAGAAGACTTTGGACTCAACACGTTAGAAATCAGACAGCCTTTCATTACCTGTGTTCATGATTAGAAGCTTCAATATTGTTAAGACGTCAGTTCCTTCCAGCTGATTGATAGAGTCGGGGCAATTCACCCCAAAATTCTACCAGGCATTTTTAAAAATAGAAATTCACAAGTTAATTCAAAATTTGTATGAAAATACAAAGAGAACTTAAATAGCCAAAACTATTTGAGAAAGAACAAATGTGGAGATTTTTACATTACTTGACTGCAAAACTTACTGTGCGACTCCAGTCATCAAGGCAGTGCAGGGTTGGCATACGGTAGCTATGCCCACCCGTGAAACAGAATAGACACCCAGACATAGATCCACGTATATGTGATCACTGGGTTTTCAAGAATATATTTTCAGGTGCTAACATAATTTAATGGAGAAAGGATAGTATTTTCTTTTTTAAAAGATTTTATTTTTCTGTGTTCATTTATTTATTTTTAGAGAGAGAGTGCAAGTGGTGGAGAGACAGAGAGAGAGGGAGACAGAGAATCCCAAGCAGGCTCTGCACTGTCAGCACAGAGCCCAGTGCAGGGCTCAGAATCATGAACCATGAGATTATGGCCTGAGCTAATATCAAGAGTCAGACACTTAACCGACTGAGCCACCCAGATGCCCATAAATATTTTATTTTATTTTATGTTACTTTATTTCATTTCATTTCACTTTATTTTATTTTATTAATTTAAAATAGTTTACTTTTGAGAGAGAGACAGAGTGTGAGCAGGGGAGGGGCAGAGAGAGAGGGAGACACAGAATCCAAAGAAGGCTCCAGGCTCTGAGCTGTCAGCACAGAGCACGATGTGAGGTTCGAACTCACCAACTGCGAGATCATGACCTGAGCTGAAGTCGGACGCTTAACTCACTGAGCCACCCAGGCACCCCTAAAGATTCTATTTTTAAGTAATCCTTACACCCAATGTGGGCCTTGACCTTACAACCTCGAGATCAACAGTTGCCCACTCTACTGACTGACCCAGCCAAGGCCCCAGAAGGATGGTCTTTTCAACAAATGATGCTGCTATCCATTTGGGAAAAAAATAAACAAATCTAGAATCTTACATTAAATAATGTGAAAAATTAATTAAAAGGGATACACACCTAAATAAAAGCTAAAATTGTAAAACTTTTTGGAGGAAACATAGGAGAAAATCTTTGTGATTCTGTGGTAAGCAAGGAGTTCTTAAGATGCATAAATTACACACCATGAAAAAAAAATGAGGTATTGAATCTGTTAAAAACTAAAAGCTCTGCTCTTCATTAAGGAAATGAAAAGGAAAGCCACAAACTGGGATAATACATTCACAAATATATGTGTTTATATTATAAATAAATTACATATATGAATATATTTATTTTATATATTATATAGCACACATAAAATATATATTAAATAGTTGTATTTATATTTATAAATATATAAAATATCTGTCACTTAATATAAATAAATGCATTTGTGAATATATTGGAGGATATTTAATCTATCTATCATGATAAACAGCTTGTATTCAGAAGATATAATTAACTCAATAATAAGAAGACAAACAATCCAGTAAAAAAATTGTCAAAAGATTTGAACAACCACTTCACAAGAGAAGATATACAAGGGGCGCCTTGGTGGCTCCGTCGGCTAAGCCTCCAACTTTGGCTCAGGTCATGATCTCACAGTTCGTGGGTTTGAGCCCCACATCGGGCTCTGTGCTGACAGCTCAGAGCCTGGAGCTTGCTTCAGAGTCTGTGTCTCCCTCTCTTTCTCCGCCCTTCCCCCGCTCATGATCTGTCTCTCTCAGTCTCAAAAATAAATAAAAACATTAAAAAAAAGATATACAAAAGGCCAATAAGTGCATGAAAATGCACAGAATTATTAGCAGAGAAATGCAAATTAAATCCACGATAAGGGGTGCTTGGTTGGCTCAGTGGTTGAGTGTCCAACTTTGGCTCAAGGCGTGATCACACAGTTAATGAGTTCAAGCTCCATGTTGGGCTCTGTGCTGACAGCTCAGAGCCTGGAGCCTGGAGCTTCAGATTTGGTGTCTTTCTCTCTCTCTGCCACTCCTCTGCTAGTGCTCTGTCTCTCTTTCTCTCAAAAATAAATAAACATTAAAAAAATTTTTAATCCACAATGAAACACTATGACACAGTCTCTAAAAGAGCTAAAATGTTAAAAGACTGACAATACTAAGTGTTAACACGGATATGAAACTACTGGAACTCATAGTTGCTGGAGGGAGTGTAAAATGGCAGAATCACTTTGAAGAGCAGTTTGGCAGTTTCCTATGAAGTTAAACATACACTTACCATAAAACCTTGGGTCTTTACCTAAGAGAAATATATGTCCACAAAAAATTTTTTACGTAAATATTCATAAGACTTTTATGCCTTAAATCCCCATGCTGGAAACAGCCAAAATACCCATCAACAGATGAATAAATAAACAAAAGGTGGAGGAATACTATTCATCAATGAAAATAACCAAACTGTTTGTACTTGCAACATGAATGAATCTTAAAAATATTATTTTGAGCAAAAGATAGCAGGCACATAATAATGCAAACTGTATGATTCTATTGGTCTGAAGCTTTACAAGGAACATTAATTTATGATAGAGAGCAATTAAGTGGTGGCGGGGGTAGGTGTGGGGTGAGGGATTGACTGGAAAGTAGCACAAGGAAATTCTGAAGTGATGGAAAATGGCTACATCTTGATTGGGGTGATTGATCTCTAGGTGTCTGCATTTGTCAAAAACATGTAGTCTGTATCTAAAACCAATCCATAAAATTGTTCTTCTTTAAAAATAAAGTTATTCTTTAAAATGTTAATTTCACTTTTTTAAAAAGACTGAATAAATTAATCAATTTTATAGGAATGAGTTTTAGGGTTCAAATCAGAGATGGCTTTGATCCTGCAGTTGAATTTCTTAGAGCATTTCTTCTTATCTACCTACCTACCTATCTATCTATTTGGGGTTTTTTTAAATATAGTTTACACACAGTGTTACATTAGTTTCAATGTTAAGTTAGTTACCACAACAGTGATTATGTTGTGCTCACCACTAGTGGGCCACCACCTGTCACCGTACAAAGCTATTACAACGCCATTGACTATACTGTCATGCTGTGTGTCCCTTTCATTGCCATGATTTACCCATTCTATAACTGGAAGCCTGTATCTCCCACTCCCCTTCACCCAGCTTGCTAATCCCACCCGCAACATCAGTTTGTTCTTAAATTGAAAGATCTGATTCTGCTCTGTTTTGTTTATTCATCTGCTCTGTTTTTTAAATTCCACACGTAAGTGAAATCATATGGCATTTGGCTTTCTCCGCCTTAGAACATGTGTCGTCAGGGCGCATGTCCAGGGCACTCAGGGTGGCTCATGCATCTGGCCCTCGCTGTACTTTTTAGAAGGAGTAGGGTCAGGGACTCTGACAACAGGCATAATACAACATTTATTCATCTGTGTGCTTCCTCCTTTCAAAAATGGATTGGAGTCACTTTATAAACTTACCTATAACTAGGTAATATAAATTACCTATAACTAGGATAAATGAAAACTAGTTGAGAAAACTGAAATAAAGGGAAAATAATGGAAGGAAAGCAGATAAAGCTAGAGGTGAGGTAAAAACACTGAGATAGCTGCTGACCATTACGTCCTGTACAGCAGAAGTGGGCGGCAAAATTGACTTTGAGCTTCCTAGCAACCGAAGCAAGAAAGGGAACATAATAACAGAATAATCACAGTGGCCACAGAGAAAACAAACCTGTTGCTAAAAATGGTATATTTATCATATCAGCTTTCTTGTTAAAGAGGTTAGGCAAAAAGGAGATATTTTTGATGTAAATTTGTGTGGGATCTTTCCGGGAACTTGAATGCTTTTTATTATCATTACTATTTTAGACTTTGTAACAGTTTCTTTCCCAGTTATGTGAGAATTGGAAATACCATGACTGCTGAACATTTATTTTTTTTTAGCTCCTCAATTTAATTTAGCTCAAATTGAAAATTATAAACTTATCGGTAGGTTTTGAACCCAGCCCAGATTCTCACCATGCTTCAGCCTCAGATATATCCCTCCCACCAACCCAAGCTCCACTGAGATATAATTGACATATAACACTGTATAAGTTTAAGGTGTACGGTGTGGTGATTTGATATATGTATATATTGCAGATTGATGACCACAGTAAGGTTGGTTAACACATTCATCACTTCACAAATTATTACGATTTTGTGTGTCTGGTGAGAACTTTAAAATTCTACTCTGTTAGCAACCTTTAAATATACATTACGGTTTATTAACTCTAGTCACCATCCTGTACATGAACTTAATCATCTTATAACTAGAAGCTTAGCTCTCGACCATCTTTGCCGTTTCCCCACCCTCTTCCCCTTCCCCCGGCAACCGCCAATCTGTTCTGTTTCTGTGATTTGGTTCTTTTTAGATTCCACATATAAGTGAGATCATTCAGCATTTGTCTTCTCTGTCTGACTTATTTCACTTAGCATAACGTCCTCAAGTTGCATCCATGTTGCTGCAGATGATAGGAGCTCCTTCTTTCTCATGGCTGAATAATATTCCATCATATATATGTGCCACATCTTCTGCATTTACGCATCTATCATGGACACTTAGGTTACTTCCATATCTCGGCTTTTGTAAATAATGAGCATGCAACGAGCGCAGGAGTGGAGATATCTCTTTGAGACAGTGATTGAATTTCCTTCAGATACGTACCCAGAGGTGGAATTGCTGGATCACACAGTAGTTCTACTTTTAATTCTTTGAGGAACCTCCATACTGTTTTCCACAGTGGCTGCACCAATTTACATTCCTTCCAACAATGCACAAGGGTTTTTTTTCTCTCCATGCCCGCACTAGCACTTGTTATTTCTTGTCTTTTTGACACTTGTATTTTCTTGTCTTTTTGTCTTTGCAGTTTTGATTTGTTTTTCCCTGATGATTAGTGATATTAAAATACCTCTTCATGATTTGCATATCTTCTTTGGAAAAATGTCTATTCAAGTCCTTTGCCCATTTTTAACATTGGATTTTTGGTGTTTTTTGTTTGTTTTTTTGTTTGCTATTGAATTGTATGAATACCTTATTAGATATGTGGTTTGGATATTAACCCCTTATCAGATATGTGGTTTAGAAATATTTTCTTCTACTTCATATGCATCTCTTCATTTTGTTGATTGTTTTCCTTTAACTGTGTAGAAGCATTTTTGTTTTTGTTGCCTGTACTTCAGGTGTCATATTAAAATAATTGTTTCTATGACCAATGTCAAGAGGAGAAGTTCCCCTTTGTTGAAATGGATCCCAGAGAGGATTTGCGGGCTCATATGTGACTAAGATGAGATAGTCTTTTTGGCCCCTGGTGGGGAAGTGAAGGATTATGGGAACCCAGAGCTGGGGCAGCCGATTCATCCAGGGCATCACGGGCCAAAGGGGTTTTCTAGGAGGCCTTGGGGAAAGATTGGCATTCACCGCTCCAGTCATTATTCTTGGCAAAATTCACAGTTTAAAAATCGTATTAAAGTAGATATTAATTCTAGGGAAAGATCTCTTCCATTTTATATTTAACTAAATTAAAGGATAATAAAGTAGTAATTCAAGTGGGTAGAGATGTTTTCATATTATATTCTTATATATACCCTAATGATAGAAGTTACATTTATTAGCTGTGTAACTTTTAATTTTTCAATCTGTGGACAACATTATTAATAGTTCCTGGTATTAAATGGAAGAAAATTCACTCACAATGTTTTACCACTATATATCAAATGCTTTCCATTATTTTGTTCTTGTATTCTCCTTTTATGCTGAATGGTGGCCCTTAAAAGATTAAGGCAGAGAAATGTCACTTTGTGGGTGCCCAGGCCAGATGGAGGACAAGATGGGCTAGTTTGCATATCAAAGCCATGCTCCCGGCTGATTCCTTTGTTATCTCTAAGAATTGGCTAGCCAGAGAGGGGCAATCTCTCCTTAGCCTGAAGGCTTTTTAAGACGTCAAAACATCATAATACACAGAACACATAGACACACACACACACTTCATGAGTCAAAAGATTTTTAGGGCTTTTAACATGTATTGACAAATTGATTTCCAGAGTTCTGTATCAAATTGCAGTAACACTTAACAATGTACAAATATACAAGTTTTATTAGTCTCATCAACATTGGGTTTTATCAGATTTTCTACATTTTGTGTAGGTAATACATATCCCCTCCTTCCTCCTTCTTATGTTAATATTGTGTTTTGGTGGTTGTTTTAGGTAATGGAGGGGGATGTGAACATTTCCCCTATATATTTGGCTAAATCTATCTCTCCTCTGGGTTGTACGTATCATCTCTCAATTACAGGTCAGAGATTTAATGTTTTCTTAATAAATCTTTGTGTGTTATTCATATAATATAAATATTAATCCTTTGGATTTTTAATGAAAATGTTTTCTCTAATGTACTGTTCTTTCAGTTTTCGTCCTGGCGAACTAGTACACTTTTGGTAGTCAGTTCTATTGATCTTTACTTTTGTATTTTCTTTTGTTAAGAAACACATTTCAACTGAGAACACTTTAAAGACCTTATTGGCTTTATTCAATGATTCATGAATTGGGCAACATTCCATCTAGCAGATAGAAAGGAGCTCTGATGAGCTGTACAAAAGGAAAGACTTGTGTGGCCAGAAGAGAGCAGGAACAAGAAAGCTACACTGGGCAAAGAAGCGATTGGTCGTTGCAAGCTTAATTTCCTAGAAAGGATGGAAGGGATCTATCAGGCGGATCACCTAACAAGTGCTGATCAGGTGATTCCCCATTGGCTGTTCTACATTTCCATTTCTAAGAGAGGCAAAACTATAATTACGTTTTCTTGGTTTGGTGATGTAGGACTTAGCATTAGAGGACTCCATTTTGGACCTATTTTCTTGTTTTTAACACTTTGATCACTTTATAGCTTTAAGTTAATTAATCCACCAGAGACTTTATAATCATTGTTTTGTTTTCCGCTAGTTTTTCTGTGTTTTATTTAAAAATTGTTTAACTCTTTAACAGACATAAGTAATTTATTCTCAGTGTATGATATGAAGGATTAATCTAAATTATTTTTTTCCAAATAGCTTGATCTTATCCCAAGAATAGTTAAGGAATCCTTTTCATCATCATTTTGTGATGGCTGCTTTATTATCTACTAAGTTCTTGCAATCAGAATGAATCCCCAGTACTTTCTATTCTCTATTTATTTACATGTCCACCTTTTTGTCAGTAGCCTGCTGCTTTTATTCATTGCTTTATATCATAGTTAAATATCTGGTAGAACTAATTCTCTCTGCTTCCCCTTAAAATTATGTTTTGTTTTGTTGAAATTAACTAATAGTCCTAATAGTTCTGTTATGCCCAGATTTTAATATCGCCCCCAAAAACCAGAGACCGCCAGGGAGGCCGAAGCACGCATGCAAAAGCAAAGGGCTTTATTACGAATTTAGGCCCAGCCAGCCTAAACTCGGGCTCACAGACTTACTGGATCGACGTGGAGTGAGCCCCGAACAAAGGCAGGGTAGGCCTTTTATGAGTTTGGGAAGGGGGAGTTACAGGAAATTCAGTGATCCAATTATTATTATACAATATTATTGACAGCAGGTTTAACCATTCATATTGCCTAGAGTATGTTACTTTTGGCGGGACCCAATCACAACATTTAGAGTATCGACCAATCACAGAGTGGGCCCAGGACCCTCAGGTAGGGCGTGACTAGTCTTAACCTCCATCTTTAGGCCCGCCCTCAGAAATGTTACAAGGGTGGTCCCTTTTGCCTTGGGCAATGTGTGCCCTTCTGTTGTTTCTTGGAGTCAGTTTCAGACCTGCATCCTTACAGTTTATATAGAGTAAGTACTGACCTTGCTTTTCATTTATACCATCCCATTTAACTTTTGCCACAATCCATAAGGTAGAATTATTATTACTCCTAATAAGAGAACAATTGGCATTTTTATCCCTTACTTACCCCTCCCAAATTTCATTTCCACATTCAGGGCTAGTAGGGGACCCGTATTCATCCACGTCTGTCACAAAGCCTTCTTGCTGTCTTTATACAGGTCTCATACGTGGAAGGCGGGGCTTATTTTAAGTACTTCCCATGTATTGATGCTCTTGTGAGAGCAGCCCTTCCTGCTGTGGCTACCTCATAGGGTTCCTTTGGTAGGCACCCCAAAGTTAAAATCTTAGTTTCCACAAATTGCTGGCCCACACAGCGGTCAGAACCTGCCCTGACTGACTCCTAGCCGGAGCACGCTTTTCTTTCGCACTGACATGGATATGAGCATCCATTATGATTATCCGGCACTATCTCGTCTTATGGGAAAAGCCGGTTTCCAGGCCAGTGTGAATAGGGAGCTGGGGAGATCGAGGAATGGTTTTCCATAACTGATCCAGAAACAACTACCAGCACCTGCCATTTAACCAAGGAAAAGCAAGAGCGGCTCCGCAGATGCCCGCACGCAGGAGGGAAGGCTGCATTTTGTACATGCCCTGGACCGATTCCTTAGTGGCATTCCGGGTGCAGCCACTTATAATTGGCTGGAGGGGCCATTCAGTCAGCGCCATTTAGGGAGCTCCTATTCTGGGATCTCTTGGGAGCAATTTAAATGCAACTACTACTCCCCACAAAGGAATGGAAATCATTGGGGCTCCTTTGTTTTCTCTCTCTGGGGAAAGAACGGACCTTAACGAACAATCTGGAGCATACGCAGCTCTTTGAACGCTTCCTAAGAAGACTATTCATAGTAAAATAATGACTATATTTTACAGCAGAAATCCTTCTATCATCTTATGTAAGATAAAGCAACAGGGAGCCAGGAAAGGACGTTAATAACATGCCATTCACTAAGGCCAGGACTACATGGGGAGAAGCCTTCCACATCGCCCCTAAGACTCCAAAAGAGCCCAAACATGAATTCATATGCCTTTTGGCAAACATCACACACAGGCCATTTGGAGACTGTTAGACTCTGGGATCTATCAGTAACACTGAACTCTATTGGTTAATTGGGATGACCTCCATTTCTTCAGCTGCAAAGATGTAAGGAACTTATATAAGAAATGACCTGGGGCTCCTGGGTGACTCAGCCAGTTAAGTATCCAACTTCGGCTCGTTTCATGATCTCACATTGGGTGAGTTCGAGCCCTGAGACCCCGTCGGGCTCTGTGCTGACAGCTAGCTCAGAGCCTGGAGCCTGCTTTGGACTCTGTGTCTCCCTCTCTCTCTGTCCCTCCCGTGCTCGCGCTGACTCTCTCTTTCTCTCAAAAATAAATAAAACATTAAAAGTTTTTTAAAAAGATAACAAAAAATTTTTTATCTCAGAATAAGTGCCTGCCTCACAGGGATTTTGAACACTGAAACTACTTTCAGATCCACTACAATATATGGGAGAATAGAGAGTTCTGGGAGTGAGTTACACGTATTTAAGAGAAAGAAGAAGTCAGTGTGGGCTAAGGCAGAGAAGTTGTAAGGACGCAGGTCTGAAACTGACTCCATGAGACAATAGAAGGGCACACATTGCCCAAGGCAGGAGGGACCACCCTTGTAATGCCCAATCAGGAAAGGCCAGCTAACACCCTTAACATTTCTAAGGGCAGGCCTAAAGATGGAGGCTAAGACTAGTCACGCCTTACGTGAGGGTCCTAGGCCCACTCTGTAATTGGTTAACACTGTAACTGTTGTGATTGGGTCCCGCCAAAAGTAACAAATACTCTAGGCAATGTGAATGGTTAAACCTGCTGTCAATCATATTGTATAATAATGATTGGATCACTGTATTTCCTGTAACTCCCCCTTCCCAAACTCATAAAAGCCCTACCCCGCCTTTGTTCGGGGCTCTCAGCATGGATCTGCTGTGTTGGTAAAGTCTGTGAGCCTATACTGACTCTCCTGGTCCCTCGTTGGAGAGGAGAGAGGAAGAAATGAGAATTGCAGGGAGGGACATCAGATGATGCTTTTCATTTTCTGCATTTTGATGCTTTGACATCTTGGGGCTTTGCTAATTCTGGAGAGACTGCCCCTCCCCGGGGTTAGCTAATTCCTAGAGACAGTAAAACAACGTTCCTGTGAGCACTCCTTTCATATGCAAAGCAACCAAGTCCACCTGCCAAATCACCTCCTTTACCCCTCTCACACACCAATCCAATTTGTCCCCTGCCCTCCATCACCTTGCTGCATCCTTTCTTTTCTGCAAAAACCCTGATAAAGTCTTTGGTCTATGCCTTCCCTTCACTCCTTCTGCCTCCTGACCAACACTGGGGCTTCCCAGCATGGTCCTGTATGGTACGCCATGCCTCTCATTTCTAGGAATCTGCTGGTAAAAATTTCTTCCTAACAGTCATTTCCATGTCTGTGTGCCTTACAAATCCCACATACATTTGGAAACAATATGTTTTATAGAAGAACAGGGAAGAGACTGAGTGTTTCATTGCTAACACTTCATTTTGATTTTTATCTTCACAAGCTCTATGGATAAGAGAATCGTACCAACAAAGACAGCTGGCCCGGAGAGCAATTATCTCCGTGGGCCACAAAAACGTGGGCTTCTAATGGAGCATGTAGCACATGTACCCAGTCAGACCCCTTGTTACCTTTGTTGATGTTACAATGCAAGTTGCTAACTTTGAGAAGGTGCCAGAGAGAAAACGCATATAATTCTGTAAGCAGCTAAGGGGCTTCTGACTCTTCTGAAAGGCAAGAGACAGACCCTCCCTTCACAAGACCTAAAGACGGCAGGAGGACACACATTTGATTTTCACCTGGAGTTAGTCTCATTAGGTGACCAGTTTAGAAGTAATATAATGTAATCTTAGGCTTCCACGACAATGAGTGCATTAGGTTTGGCGCAGATACTTCAGGAGTAATCTTTTGACTAAGTCTCAGAGAAAGCGGTTAGGGACTACTTGTTCAATCCAGAAGAAAAATGTCTATTCTATTCTAGATAGCAGATTTTTTTTAATGATCACCAAGATTATGATTTTTTCCTCTTTCTTTCCCTCTACTCAATCATCGTTCAAATCACTTTGAGCATGGTTACAGTCTTGAAATATATTTTTGTATTATAGCCTAATTATTTTTAATAACGAATTGCATTTGTTCTTTCTAGTACCGTTGGCTTGTTCCTCTGGGACGTCTCTACCAGAATGAGAGCTATTTCTTTGGAGGTAAAGAGCTTTAAAACCCACAGTGCTTTGAAGTGAGAATTGTGTAGATCAGAAATGGTTTGCAGAGTTTGGATAGAAACTGTACATGGTGACATGGAAGTCATCCTGAGCTTAAAGATGAGTTGTCATTTATAAGGAGCCATAAATATATTCATCGTTTTTAGTGAAACTATTCTATAGAAGTTACCTCATATGTGTTTTCCTTTCTCTGCTTCCCAAAGGTATACAGAAAAAAACATTCCATAAAATGTTACTCTTTGAGAAGTTTCATCTGTTTCATTAATTCTATCTCTGCTAAAAATTTGAAAATGCTAGTTTGGTGTTTGCCTCCTCCCTTTTCTGCTGTGAAATTTCTCAGTGTGTATAATGCCAACTCTAGCCCTTTCCAAGGTGTACTTGATTTAATGGGTCTAATGAGAACAAATGAGGGGTTTTTCAGGTCAAGGATGCCAAATGAAGTCTCCAATCCTCTCCAGACTTTGACCCTCATACTTCAAGCCCCACATTCTGCTCTTCTGCTCTGCCCTTGGCGAGGCTCTGCTGTCCCCTTCAGTGTCCTCCCTCCTGAGCTCTGTGCTCTAGCTCTGGCCCTGACCTCCCTCCCAAGCCCAGGTCCGTATTTTAGTCATTTCCTACAGGTCTCCATTTAATGTCCCTGGAGCCTGGCTGTGTTTCTATGATTCTAAATCTCCAACAAGTGGGAAACTATGCTGGACTTATCCTTCACCAAACCAAGCCTGGTGGGGAGAAGTAGGGCTGGGGTCCTGCCCCAGGAAAGTTCTGGCCCGTCGCCAAGCTCAGAACACCAGAGTCTTGCTTTCTCTGTCCTAGAATTAAGGAAACACCAGAAACACCCTTTAGATTGGAAACCAGGAACTCAGTAGGGAGCCTCAGTGGGCTGTGGATTTCAAAACAGGACAGAGGTTATTCTGCTCTTCCTGTCAGTTGGGAAGGGCTGATGAGAAGCAGCCAGACTCCAAGAGACAGGTTGGCTCCACACCTAGAAAGCCAGGCTAGGGAAGAATGCAAGAATAAGAGCTGCAGTCCTCTGAAGGCTGCAAACCATGAGCATGCTTCATCCGGACAAACCCAGCAGGCATAAGTCCCGGATGGGGGAGAAAGTGGGATCCCATCACCCTAAAAGTGTTCCATGAAACACTCATGTCTGGAGAAATAAGTCTCCCAGGAGAAATAGTTCTATAATCATATACATTTGGGGGGAAGTGGGAACATAAAGTTCAATAGGTTTCTTGGTTGTAGAAATTCTCAGAGCCTTTAACAAGCTAATATGCTTTGTAAAGAGGGGTGAATACCCAGTGTTTCCCAAACTCTCTCTCTCTCTCTCTCATAAGAGCCTATGAAATGCTGGAATTGTGTGGAACAATCTCTGCAATAGCTAGTTATTAAGTGAAACATCACTTACCTCCACTATTACCAAATAAAAACATGGTAGAGGACTTACTGGGATCCAGAACTGTGGAACGACTGGGAAGGAGCAAAGAAGGTAAGAAAAAGTGCCCAATCAGATCATTTAAGTGGTGCAAGGCTGGAAGGCTCTTTTGAGGTCAGTATCTCTGAAACAAAGGTGCATGAGTGGTGGGTGCTCCCAGGTACAGGGACACAGACTCAACTACCCACACCCAGCCATGATAGCTGACAACGGAAGTGCCTCGTGGCCCAGGCTGGTAGTAGATTCTGGAAGGAATCAACAAGCACTCAGAAAGAGTAAAGAAACCTACAACATTGTTTTCTTTTGCAAGCCACCAAGTCTCTCCAGATTTTGAGTCTGTTTTGTAAGATTTGGGAGCCCTTTCCCCAGGAAGGTGGCAGTTCAGGTGAGAGCACTCTGACCTGAGGGGGGCGGTGGATAGTGGGGTGTAGTTCTGGTACCCCTCTCTCCTGGCCAGGTGATCTTGAGCAAGCCTCCATTTCCTCATTTCTGTAGCGAAAGCCCTTCCTCACAAGGTTCTTTTGTGGAATAAATCAAGCCACACATGTCTATGAGTGGACTTCACAACTGAAAAAACACTGTCTGAAGGTTGGGACTGTCAGGAATCATCCCCTGGGGCAAATATATGAATGGCAGTGTGGGGTGGTGAAGTGTGTTTGTGTGAGACCTTGGGTTACCCTTTCGGTGCTGCTTATAAGTAGGAGTCACCAGGATTGCTTTGGTGGCTCAGTCGGTTAAGCGTCTGACTTCAGCTCAGTTCATGATCATGCGGTTCACAAGTTTGAGCCCCGCAGTGGGCTCTTTGCTGTCAGCATGGAGCCTGTTTCAGGTCTTCTCCACTTAACCTCTGCCCATTCCCCACTTCCACATGCTCTCACGCTCTCTCTCTTAAAAATAAATATTGAAAAATGATTAAAAATTCTTTTAAAAAACCACTGCATTTATATTAAAAAACAAAACAAAACAAGAGGGAGTCACCAGAAGGCCCAGTCAGGTAAAGCTTGGTGGTTTTCTGTCCTTGGTGCATACTATTTTGTGGATTTTTCTTTCTCAGACACAGTCCCTGCTGACTATCCAACTGAACATTCCTCAAAAAGTTTGCAGGATTCAACTCCCAGATGCTCCATATTAGTATCACGGGAGTAGAAATTGATTTAGCTAACGGTTCTACAACTTCAGAGCATCCTGTTAAAACAGACTGCTCTTTCAAGAAGATGTGGTATATATATACAATGGAGTATTACATGGCAATGAGAAAGAATGAAGTTTGTAGGAAAATGGATGGACCTCAAGGGTGTCATGCTAAGCGAAATAAGTCAGGCAGAGAAGGACAGATACCATATATTTGCACTCATAGGTCTAACAGGAAGAACAGGAGAAACCTAATGGAGGACCAGGGGGAGGGGAAGAGGGAAAGAGAGTTGGGGTGAGAGAGAGACGCAAAACCTGAGAGACTATTGAATACTGAAAACAAACTGAATGGAGGGTTGAAGGGGGAGGGGGGGGAAGAGGTGGTGGTGATGGAGGAGGGCACTTGTGGGGAAGAGCACTGGGTGTTGTATGGAAACCAACTTGACAATAAACTATTTAAAAAAAAGAAAAACAGATACAACCACCAAAGTCAGGGCACTAACATTGATACTTTATTACCACTGAATCCTCAGACTTTGAAACCTATTCTCAGTGGGATAATAGTAGGAGGTGGGACCTTTGGGAGGTGTTTGGGTCATGAGAGTGGAGCCTTGTCAGTGAGATTTATGCCCTTATCTATTACATAAAATTATTATAAATTTTATAGAATGCAATTTATTAAAATAAGAATATTATATAAAAGACAAAAAAAACCCCAACCAGATTGCTGGCCCCACCCCCACAGTTTCTGACCGAGCAGGACTGTGCATTTCTAACATGTTCTTAGACCATGCTTTGAAAACCACTGCCTTGGGCTGTCCAGGTTGGAGAGTCTAGGGAGCCCTTGCATCAGGGGTTCAAGATTCAAGCTCTCTTCTGGCCTCCAGCCTCTCCTGTAGCTGCTTTCCTAAAAATCCCTTGGGCTCTGTGTGTCTGTCAGTGCTAACGGGTTAGGGGGGCCTGGCTGTCCACTATCCCTGAGATGAGGACTGGGGAGAGTCCTCCTCGGTCAGCGGCATAATCACTCAGCCCCTTTGCCCCCTAGGAATTACGTAGTGCAGCACCATGTTTTTCTCATAGGATGCACGCATCTGTTTTCCAGGTTGCAACATTAGCCAAGGTCTGTCTCAGGTACCGCTTTTAGGTTTGGTCAGTTTTGGGCTTTGCCTCTCGGGACTGAGGGTATCTTACGGAGTGCCAGCTGTGGCCTGTGACCAGGAAAAGCACTCCAGCCAGCAGATGGGCCCGTAGGCGGTGGTTGGGCCATTAGATACTGCTCCTGGTCCCCACTCCGGTCTGCCCCGGGCGCTCCCGGTGCGTGTTGCTGAGTTACCTGTCCGTGCTTGCTCGCTCCGGCCGGTGTTCACGCGGCCTCCGAGGCTCCGAGGGGCTGGAGGCTTCCTTCGGGCGCCATTTTACATCCCTGAACGCCTCACACACAAGGTCGGCTTTTTATGTGGATTTTCATGTAACTTTTGTAATGAGGTGACCTCATTTCTCTACCTTTACAATCATTTGGTTTGTATCATTTCCTTTCAAGGCCCCAAAGCCTGGGGTTCAGTTTTTCTCCACATTTTATTTTATGGGAGTGGTGTCAAGCCCTGCGCTCTATAGGAAGTAGTAATTATCCATCTCATAAAGGTGTTTTCAGCCTAACACCATGGGTTTGCCTCCTGTCAAAAACTTAGAGACTTATGAAAACATAGTTTTAAAAAATAACTTTATTGAGATATAATTCATATGCCATACAATTCACCCTTAAATTAGAAGACAAAATTCATTGTTTTTTTTAGTGAAGTCGCAGATCTGTAGAACTATCACTACAATGTTAAAATATTTTCATCACCTCAGAATGAAACTCTGTACCCTTAGCAATCACCACATTCATTATTTCCCACCTCCCCGTGCCCCCAGCCCTGAGCAACACAAATCTTTATAGACTTCTCTGTTTGGGAAATGGAATCGTATGATATGTAGTCTTTTGTGTCTGGCTTCTTTCACTTAGTGTAACAGTTTCAAAGCTCCTCCATATTGTTGCATGTATTGGCACCGCATTCCTTTATGGCTGAATAATATTCCATTGTGTGGCTACCCCACATCTTGTTTATCCATTTGTTTCTCTTCTGTGGAAACAAATCTGTTAGAGAAATTTGAAAAATTATTCAGGGTTTTCCAAAAGCAGTTCTTGGTTTCATAAATCTTTTGAGTTTTCTACCCCTTTCCAAAACGCACTAGAAATCATTGAAAGACGTTAGTACTTTTTATGTGTCTTCTTTCTTGACACTGTCATCCTCCATATTGAAATCACAAACATCTATTCAGTAACGAATAGTTCTGCGATGAAATAGAGCACGGATAGAAGTGCTCTGGAGAGAGAGCATCTATTGTCATGTAATGCTTCTTCATTTATTTGAATTTACTTTAGAAAAGGCACTGGAATGGTTTTATAAAGACAAAGTGCCTCTTGAATAGAGTCAGACAGACTTCCTCTTACTGTGGCTTCCAGATCTTTTTCCCTCAGTGGAGCATCTCCTGGTCCCTCACCCCTGATCTTCTCTGGACTTCACTACCACCTTCCCTTGCCCACTCTGCCTCCTCATACCCACCCAGCCCCCTCCTCCTCCTCACCAA
This sequence comes from Helogale parvula, assembly GCA_004023845.1. Classification (NCBI taxonomy): domain Eukaryota; kingdom Metazoa; phylum Chordata; class Mammalia; order Carnivora; family Herpestidae; genus Helogale; species Helogale parvula. The sequence continues at coordinate 57,147 of PJEM01008108.1, read as the reverse complement.
GCCCATCCTCCCCCCCTCCCCGGATTTCTCAAGTGTTCTAGGATAGGGAAATAGCTTTTTTTCCTCTCACAGAGGGTCAGGGAATCCTGGTTTAACTCTAATAGAGTTTCTGCAAGGAAGGAACAATTAATTAAAGATGAGAAGCAAGCTGCTTCTTGAAGGGAAATTGCCTTGGGCAATTTTCCTTTTTTTCCTGCCAGCTCTGGGGAAACCAGATCAGTGAGCCGCAGCAGTGACCCAGTTCACACTGAGCAGCCTAATGGCACAGGAAAGCAGGCCTGGGTTGTGCCGTATTAATGTGAAATCATACGGTTTAGAATGAAGAGGACAGGATCCATTCACACAAGTATCCCCAAATGGTGACTAGGAAGAAATCCTAAGGTGTTAGTTGTTATTTTTACATAAAGAAGAGAGTGAAAATGGAATTAGACTTAAAAAAGAAACCTGGGACATTTAGAAATTGGATTAGGTAGGTCTGGGGTAGGCTGAGGAGCATGAATTTCTAAAAATTCCTAGGCGTTCATGAGGCCGCCAGTCAAGAGCCATACTTTGAGAACCACTGATTTGGAGAATTTTCCAGCCCTTGGTTATCCCTTTGTCGTTCTAGACATTTCCTCCTTCTTTCGCCCCCAAAAACTTAACTATGGAAAGCCTAAAAGACATGTACCTTTCTTCTTTTAAAAACTAAAAAAAAAAAGTATTTATTTGGGGCACCTGGGTGGCTCAGTCAGTTAAGCGGCTGGCTTTGGCTCAGGTCATGATCTCACGGTTTGTGAGTCTGAGCCCTGCATCAGGCTCTGCTGACAGCCAGCTCAGAGCCTGGAGCCTGCTTCAGATTCTGTGTCTCCCTCTTCTTTCTGACCCTTCCCTGCTCGCACTGTCTCTCTCTGTCTCTCAAAAAATTTTTAAATATATTTATTTTTGACAGAGAGAGACAGAGCATGAGTGGGGGAAGGGCAGAGAGAGAGACACACACACAAGATCTGAAACAGGTTCTAGGCTCTGAGCTGTCAGCACAGAGCCTGACGCAAGGCTCAGACTCTGGAATGGTGAGATCATGACCTGAGCCAAAGTCAGACACTTAACCAGATGAGCCACCCAGGCACCCTGTCCTTTCTTTGCATTAGCTCCATAAAATCATCCACACACACTTCTCCCAATACTTATATTTCAAAAGGGCCTCATTGCATAAAAATAATTTCAAAAGTACTATTATCAAAACGTTTTTAGTAGAATCGGTACCACTTGGTAAAAATGGAATTTGCATCTTTGGATATAGGGGCTGTTTGGATACTTACTACTAGTGAAGCAACATAAGCATCTAGTCCTATTACCTTAGAGTTCCTTCTATTTAGCATCTGTATTTCCACTGACATTCCTAGAGAGTGGGAGTGAGTACATATGTTGACTGATACCTAATTTCTTCTGGCATCTTCCACTGAACTCAGACTAAGTGGGAAATGGAGGGAGAGATCGGGTGTGTGGTTCAGGGGGATTATGGGAGGGATCTTCTTTTTTTTCCTTTCTAGTTTACTGGATGCTTCCTTTCCCCAACCCAAATATTGTGGGAAAGAATATGTCTGTAGCCAGCACTGACAGGACTTTATTTCTGTTAAGATCAGAAACCCAAGCTTTCAGTCATTTGTGTATTCATTCAAAGAGGGTAAAGCAACAAGGAAAACCCTTGGAGCAAATAGTTTCCCTTTTACCTTAGAGGTGGTAACAGTAGGAGTCCTCAGTCCAGGGTGCTCAGGGAAGGGTGCCTTTGGGTTCCAGGACCTCTGGACAGGAATACACTGCGCATGACCTCGACCAAAGAAAAACCCAAGCAAACAAAAAAACTTCACGAAAAGAACGCCACAACGTCCATCAAGAGTGTATTTTGGTTTGAAGTGGTGAAAATGTGATGAATCCCCCCTCCCAGCCTCCACGTGCTCCCACTGGTGGCACAGGATGGTCCTCGGGTGAGCCTGGGTGGTCACGCTGTTCCAATGTGAGGCTTGGCGGCGCTCAGTGTTTCTCAAAGGGCCTGTCAGAGACAGTCACCTCTGAAGAGAACTGAAGGCGGGGGAGGCTTTGTTGGTGATGCAGCTGTCACATCCTATTAGTGCATGGGTGGGTCTCACCGGGTACAGGAGGTATGTCATTTATAGACAGAAATTGCATAATTAAGCTTGATAGAATTTTGACGCGTTCTTGGCAGTGCAATTTGTTCATCAAATAAAAGCGTTTAGGAAGCTGGTCACATGGAATTTGAAACTCCAGAGTTCAAGACTAGGTAATCTTTCCCAAGTGGGACTTGAAACTTCGGAGCTGATTTGATTTAGGGCACAAATCAAGGCCCTTGGAAAGACTCTCTCTTGCCTTTGGCTTCTGGCATTATACATCCAGCTCTGAATGGACCAAAGGATGAAGATGAAGCCAGATTTTTTCCCCCCAAATTGTTGGAGAATGTGAACCATATGCACTGACCTTAGTTTCTTCTTATTTATTTTCCTTAAAAATATTTTGGGGGCACCTGGTGGCTCAGTTGGTTAAGTGCCAAATTCTGCTCAGGTCATGATCTTGCCATTCGCGAGTTCAAGCCCTGTGTCGGGCTCTGTGCTGACAGCTCAGAGCCGGGAGCCTGCTTTGGATTCTGTGTCTCCCTCTCTCTCTGCCCCTCCCCTGTGCACATGCTCCCCTGTGCTCTTTCTCTGTCTCTCTCTCTCAAAAATGAATAAAGATTTTAAAAATATCATTTTGTTGTTGTGTTGTTGTGAAATATAACCCCCATGCAGAAAAGTACACAAAACACAAAATATATAGCCCACGTCATGATTACAAAGCCACACCAGTGTATCCATAATTGCTGGAGACTTAAACTTTGTTGTGCAAGCTAACTCAAAACAGTATACATTCTTTTGCACCTGTCTTCTTGCATGCAGCATTGTTTAAGACATTCACTTATGTTGCTGCATGTAGCAATTGCCTTTTATTTTCACCGCCTGCAGAATTCTTTTCTGTGACTAGACCTCATTTATCCCTTCTACTGCTGACAGACATTTTAGTTGTTTCTGTTTTTTGACTGTTATGAATTGTGCTGCTATGAATATTCTTGCACATGTCTGCCTATCTGAAGCATTTGATAGAATCACAATGCCTGGGCTCCACCTTAGGAAATTCTAATTTTGTGACAATAGCTCGGGTGTGGGGTGTATGTCCAACTTCGGTAGCTGAATTATGTTTTCAAATACTAAAATATTTCAGTAGCAGGGCAGCTGGGTGGCTCAGTCAATTAAGCACTGGACTTTGGCTTAGGTCGTGATCTCACGGTTTGTGGGTTCGAGTCCCACATTGGGCTCTGTGCTGATAGCTCAGAGGCTAGAGGCTGGAGTCTGCTTCAGATTCTGTGTCTCCCTCTCTCTCTGCCTCTTCTTGGCTCATGCTTTGTCTCTCTCTCTCTCAAAAATAAACAAATGTTAAAAAATAAAATAAAATATTTCAGTAGCAAAATTGTTTTTTAAAGAAACTGTAACCATCAATGAGGTAGTTGTATTCAGGATCTGACATCTTTTATAGTCATGCCATTTTAGGGACACCACCACCAGGTGACCACTGATAACAAATTTCAAGGTGTATACGAAAATTCTTGTTCAGTAGGAAGACTCCGCTCTGTTTCTAGTTATAGGCTTTTGGAAATGTCTCCAGAAGAGCTTGCTGGAATGGCTTTGTAACAATAAGCAACCAGGAAAAAAAAGTATAACTTGATGCTTCACCTAAGATTTAAAATGTCTTTCAATGGTTTTTTAAAAATTTGGCCAAAAGTGAATTTATATTTTTCTATAGGCTGATGAGGGGAAAAGAATCCTGTTTTGAATTGCAAGAGACGTAGGGTAGAAAAGGCGCACATTTCCGTCAACATGGTGTTCTGAAACACCGGGTGGGACATTGTACCGGCCCCTTTTAAGTCTTTGTTCTGATAGAACGAAGAGTTTCGAGATAAAAGGCAATAGAACCCTGGGCAGACCCGGTTCCTGTGAGAGCTGCCACTCGTGAGGGGAAAGGACAACAGGGGGTTCTCGTCTCCCCCATATCCTTCCCTAATCGATCCAGAGGCTGATATTGGCATGGATGGGTTTACACGGCAGTTCTGTGTAGGAAGTCAAGTATTTACCCGTCCTCCCAATGCAGTCCCAGCCGTATGGGCAGTTTCAACAAGTGTATGCCAACATCAGACAAACACAAAAAGCCAACACCACTTTGAGTTTTCAGGGAACTTGTGCTTTTTAGCCTCTGTATCATTTTGGGCGAAGAAGATTGAGGATCTATGCTTTCGCCCCTTAGCCTGCTGCCAGCGGTATCTCAGGAATAGCAGCACTCACCATGTCCACGTGAGCTGTTGGCGCATGACCGTGTGCCAGTCTTCCAGCTGGCATTTTAATTTGGGATTGTATACCAGCCAAGATGGGGAAGAAATCCAAAAGGCAGCTTGTGGAGAAAGAGGAGGAGGAAGAAGAGGAGGAGGACGATTCTTCAAATGGTAGAAGGACACCTGGGAAGACTTTCAGCAAGTCAGCAGATTGACCATGTGGCCCCAAAGCTGGCTAAGACCACGATGGGATCTTGTCCTGTGCTGGGAAGATGCTGAATAATCAGGTTGTTAAAAACATCCTCGTGAACGTGATGACCACACCACTGTCATGGATAAGTTAATTGAGCTCCCACATTCTCAAAAGGGAAGATGAATAGAATTTCCCAAAATAGTCAAGAAATGCATTTAAATATTTGGCAAACTCCATTTGGGCTAGAGTGGTTAGGAGTAAAATCAATCAACACTGTGTGTGAACAGCTTTGGGAGGGAACGTTGTGCAGGGTTTCAGAGAACAGGTTCTAGAGTCAGATGCTTGGGATTGAATGCTAGAGTTGTCACTTCCCAGTTTGGGTGACCCTGGTAAGTTATTTAATTACTTTCTGCCTCAGTTTCCTCAGTAATACCTGCTTTATAGGGTTGCTATGAGCACTAAATGATAAAGCTAGTGCCTAACACATAGGTAGGTACTCAACACATGTGGGCTATTAATGTTAATGTGAGAGCAAGAATGCTGTAGGCACTGAGGAGATCTTGATTATGATCTAAATGATGGCCTTCCAGGGTTACTCAGCCTGGGTCCCCTCAGAGGCAAGTTCATGTTGAGAGAGCAGGTAACCTGTCCTGTCTTCCGGCATCTTACCAAGATATTCCCCCCCCCCCCCCGCAACACCCAGTGGTTTCTTGGATGACAACCCCTGTGGCTCTTTGCCACGAGCCCACCAGGGATGTGGTTAACACCTAACCCCACAAGTCTAGTGAGACTAGTGAGCTGGTACCACTCAGAATTGGGACCATAGCCATCTTCCCTCTGCACCAGGGAGCTCTCCCTTTCTCCTCAGAACTCAGATCCCTTTAATTTCTATAATTTAAAATCTTTCCTCTTGCTTTGCTATGACTGGTTACTCATTCATGTGTTTGATGGTGTCTGTTGGACACTGACTGTTCCAAGCACAGTGATAGGAGCTGAGAATATCATAGTGGGCTTTTAGTTCTTGTGAGGGAGTCAGCAGACAATAAGTCAATGATAAATGATGAGATATATATACTACGAAGGAATCCAGCAAGGGATTGAGAGAGAGATTGAGGAGAGGAGAGAGGAAAGGGGGTGCTAATTTGGACTGGATGTTCAAGAAAGGGTGTTTCAGAAGAGGTGACAGTACTGGGTTCCCTCTGATCAAGAGAAGGGGCATCTGGGTAACGCCAGTGGTATGGAAAGGGCACCCTAGTTGGAGGGGAACACATGGCAAATATCCTACAGGGGAAACAAACTTGGGATGGGGACAGCAAAGGGGACAGTGAGGCAGAGCAGAGTGAGCCTGGGGGAGGGCAG
>PJEM01008108.1:0-51144 GCA_004023845.1 Helogale parvula | reverse complement strand
GATGTATGGTAATAGTTGCCAAATACAGTGGTAACCTGATGGTTTGGGTCTACATTAAAGGATGAATTAGTCCCAAAACTTGGAAAATGGGTGCTGGTAGAGCTCTCAGATGATCATTCATCTTTGCCCTTGATTTTACATTTGGAAATGTCTCTTTCACAAAGATAAGTACTGGATCTTGTCTAATGCTGGAGATGATTTTCTGAGAAAGCTCTGTGTAGACTAAATTCTATTTTACATACCAGGGGGCTGGCAGTTTGAAGAAATCCCACTTTCTGTCATTTTCTATAATACAGATCTATTATGAAATTGAATAATGAATCCTCTATCATTCAGATACAAACCTGTATTTTTGCACATATCCAATGCATGACCCGAGTCCAGTGTCCTTGGGCTGACCTTGCTACCCAATTGGTTGTGAATAGCCTCCATCTGGGTATGGCTCCCCTTGACCAGGGATGGGAAGAAATTGTTGCCTTTCACAGCAAAAAGCTGGCAGGAATGAGAGAATTTTTATTCATCGCCACACGGAGAAAGCAGCTAGGTTTGTTTGTTTTTCTTTTAATATCGTGCATTGGGGACCCTCAGGCTTTGTATTAAATGCATTATATGCATTCTTTATTTCATTTCCTGTTTACCAAGTGAGGAAGCCAGTGCTCAGAGACATGCAGGCTGATCCCTGAGCCTACATTTACCTCCAGACTTTGAACCTGTTTGCTCCGGTTTGAATTTAACTGCTGATGGGCAGCCTCACGGATACCACTTCCACCACCACACTAGCCTGGGCGCGGTGTTACTTCACTTCTCATATTTTGGCACGAGCATGGATACACAACTCTTAGGACACAATAGACTAGAACTTGAAACAAAGCTATGCTATGGGCTGGGGAATGACAACAGGGACAGAAACATAGAGAGGATGAAATAGGTTTTTTAGACTTATAAAATACGGCACATTCATCTTCAGTCCATACTGCCTCTGTCTAAGTGATTTATACCTAGCAGAACTTTAAAAAAGACATTTCTAGGGTGCCAGGGTGGCTTAGCATCTGACTCTTGATATTGGCTCAGGTTGTGATCTCACAGTTTGTGAGTTCGAGCCCTGAATTGGGCTCTGTGCTGATAGTGTGAAGCCTGCTTGGAATTCTCTCTCTCTCTCTCTCTCTCTCTCTCTCTCTCTCTCTCCCCCTCTCCTGCTCTCTCTCTTTCATGCATTCTTCTGCCTGTGCTCTCAATTTATTTCAAAATAAATAAATAAACTGAAAAAAAAGATAAAAGACATCCCATTCCAGTCTTAAAGACTGGCCCGTAAGCCTGGGTTGGAACCTGGGAATTTACATATTTAAAAAGGTCTATCCCAGGCCCAGTATGTGTAGCCCAGTTTAAGAATACAAAGTACCTTGTCCTTTGGCCCTCAGATTGCTTCACTAAGCCATAATCCAGTTTCTACCTACCACCCAGACACTTCTCAGAGAGCTTTGGACTACTAGAACACCTAATTCAAGACAGAAAAAGAGTTCTTTCTCTCACTGATATCTTGTTTGTTGCTTAGGGCAATTTCTTCATCAAGGGAATAGCATCTATGTGTCTGGCCCTAACCAGATTTCAGTCTGCCACCATCAACCCCATGTTTAGACAAGAGACATACTTCAGACCCTGAGACTAAGGGGTCATAGAGTCATCAAAACCCAAAGTCCAGAATACCCCACCTCTTCCTCTTATGAAAAGTTGCCTTCCTGGGCTCCATTCACAAGAGTCCTGCATTTTGCTTCTGAGGCTGATAAACTAATATGTTGATGTGTCATTGAATTCTGATACATTAGGATCAACATTTGAATAGCTGTTTTCCCTAGATAATGATGTGATGAAAGGCCACGTTCTAACCTTAATTTTGGAATAAGATGAATATAGGGTACTAACTACCTGTAAATGTCAAGACCTCTCTGAGCTGTTCCTTCCTGTGTAGGATAGGAATGAAGACACTCACGTCACGAGATTATTTTAAAGATGAAATGAGATTACATATGAAAAGCAGTGGCTTTTCAACTTGGGTTCATATTGGAATCTTCTGGACAGTTTTTTAAAAAAGGCTTAAGCCTGGATTTTATCCCTAGGGATTCTGATGTAATTGGCCTGGGGTCTGACCTGGCCATTAGGAGGTTTATGAGGTACCCTGGTGACTCCATGTGCAGCCTGGCTGGTGCCCGAACCATTAGTGGACAGTCAAGCAGACCTTCGTGCAGGGGTTTGGGTACAAGACAATCGGCCAATGTCTCACAGATAATTTGGAGAATCACCTCTAGTCTGCGCGCTCAAAACTCATTTTCTAGGCTATTCCAAACGGCTCTTGAGGGTCCTTTGTTTACCTGCAACCACACTTACTAACTTACTGTTACTCCTAATGGCCAATATATTAAGTGTCCCCAAGCTTCTGTAATGAGAGTAACTTTAGTGATAGGACAGACTGCAGGTCTCAGGGACACAGTGAAGGTGAGGACCTGGAGCTCGTCATCCTTGAATTCTCAACACTCAGTACCTAGTCCTGAGTTGTTTGATAATGTTGAAGGGGGAAAGTATAATTTTAATTTCTTATTCCAGCTTAACTGGTGTGAAAAGAATTCCCACTGTGTCCATGCTTGGGTCCCTCGGGCTGGAGTGGCTGTGTCTGGGACGTGCTCCTGCCCTGCTGTTACCTAGGCAGGCCAAGCTCCAGTTGCCTGCAAACTAACAAGAGAATTTTGGCCACATGAGATTCCATCCATGCACTGATTGTAAGTGGGTGTAATGGAGTAATAGCCTTGCTTCTGGTGCTCAAGCAGAACATTTTTTCAACTTTTTAGCCTTTGAATGGTCAAAGTCATCTTTGGAGATTTGGCTCCTTTTGCTCTAGTTTTGCAAGAAAATTTCTCCTTACTGTTTGATTCTGCGACTTATCGATGATGGGTGATAACATGACAAAGAAGAAATCAGACTAATCTCCAGCAGAAAGTGTCCTTCTAGGAAAGAGGTACCGGATCATTCATACTTACATGTGTCCTTACAAGGCATGGACACCTATTTCCATGACTGAAGCCAATCTGATGAGACTTGAAATCAGAATTTGAAGTGTATGTCACTGAAGAAGCATACAATTTTTTAACAGGGTAACTTCTCTGATCTTAACCACATTTGAGTCAAGAGCAAATCTAACGTTCTGTATATAAATAGGAAAGTTCTTCATCATCAGCTTGAGTGATGTGAGCAAACTGAACAAAAGGGTCTCATGACAAGGTGTTTGCCTTTTTTATGCAAATATAAGATAAATATTCATGGAGCTTTATTTTAGGGAGAGAAATTTAAAATGGCAAAACTAATTTGAGTTTTATTTCACATGTGCACAAATACCTTAAATCCTTTTGGGAACAAGGTAGGGGTGTAATTATACATTTTCAAATGTGCAAGTGTGGGTGTACTTATACATATCTGTCCATTTTTGGTAAGAATCAGGTATTGGATCATGGTCAAGCCAATGAAGGGCCTGACGGCTCAGAAAATCACAGAATTGTTGTTGTATGGAAATCTCATAGTGTTCACCCATGAATTCCTTGGGCCTAATGATATATGGGTGGCAGGTGGGCTGAGATTGCCCAGAGACCACCCAAATGCTGTGGACAAGAACCCAAAAACCACTGGCAATCTGGGACTGACTAACCCGTGTTTATATAGTGAGTCTAGCAAGCCTGATGTCTCAGTTCTGGACTGAACTGTATGAAACCATCTGTAGATGTCCACAGCATAGACAGTGAAGATGTCATTTTAAAAAATGAGGTTATGGATGCCTGGGCGGCTCAGTTGGTTAAGCATCCGACTCTTGATTTCAGCTCAGGTCATGATCTCATGGTTCATGAGATTGAGCCCCATGCTGTCAGCGTGGAGCCTTCTTGGGGTTCTCTCTCTCTCTCTGTCCCTCATCTGCTCTCTCTCTCAATAAAAAAATAAACTTTTAAAAAATGGGGTTAATTAACAACGGTTCAGGTTCACTTTTCCTTTTCTGATGCTAACCTCTTAATTTGTTTTATTTTCTTTCAACTGTCTTCAACATAGTTTTTCCTTTTCCCTTTTTATTATAGAAAATGTCAACATACCAAAGCAGAGAGAAGAATGCAACCAACCCTGATGTTCCCTCAACAGTTCTCAACTCATGACCTGTCGTTTTCATCCATAACAATCCACTTCCACCTCAGGACTAATGCAGAGCAAGTCTCAGGTATTATATTATTTAGTGAAAACTTTGTTTTCTAAAGCAAAATTTAAATAATCATTTAGAAGTCAAAAGTATTTATTAATTGGTGTCCAGTTATAAACCATTAGTATGACCAAATCTAGTTGCTAGAGGAAATAAAATAGTTGTTTGGGCTGAATTTAACTTCTTTTTCCAAAATAGTTTGTGTAGTCAGATATAACCACTGTTTGTAAACCCTTCTGAATGTAAAGCAGTATGACGGCACTGAGCCAATTATAGATTAGAGAATGTTTCATTCTGGGGCGCCTGGGTGGCTCAGTCGGCTGAGCATCCGACTTCGTCTCAGGTCATGATCTCATGGTTAGTGGGTTTGAGCCCCACATGGGGCTCTGTGCTGACAGCTCAGAGCCTGCAGCCTGCTTCAGAATCTGTCTCCCTGTCTCTCTCTGCCCCTCACCAGCTCTCATTTTCTCTCTCTCTCTCTCTCAAAAATAAATAAACATTAACAATAAAAAAAAGAAAGAAAATGTTAAATACTAACTCTCACCTTCCAAATGCATCTCCTAGATATGTTTCTGGTTACATCTGTGTGAGCAACTCCAGGTCCTCGGTTATCCCACAAGATACACGCAACTTTTTCTAATCTGTAATTTCAGCTTTTCATCTGTTTGTGATTTACAGAATGTGAAAATGGCTTTTTTCAGTGGTTTAAAATAAGACTAGAGGAGAAAAATCAGGACAATGAGCAAACATTTGTGAAGCTTTTTAACGTTTTTTTTGGGTGTTTAATGTATTGGGATACACTTTTCAATTAAAATGTTTGGTATTTTAAATTTAACAAAGAAAGCCTTTTAAATATAATTCATATCTTGAATTGTCATAAGTGGTGATTACGCCCTTAAAAGATCTTTGTTTTACATAAATTGTTTTCAAACAATTCAGTTGGCACTGATTTAATTGTAATATAATACACAGGAGAAGGAGACAAACTTCTTGTTAACATGGACAAACTGAGGTGGTCTGTAGGAGTTTAAATATTTAAAGAAAAACAACTTTTTCTTAACTATATTTTATGTACATAGACTGCAACTGATTTTGCGATGTTCCACATTAAGAGTAATGAACAGAAAACACATATCTGAGTAGCTTCTATTTGTACAGAAGGATTTCAAAATATATTATTTACATTTTTTTGATGAACAGACTACATATATCTCACTAAAGTCTTATTTATGTTATTAGTTTGCTTGGCAAACCCTTTCTTTGTATGTTATACAAAGGCAACATTGTAATCATTTCAACTGGAAAAGAAATATCAAAAATTCTGAATGAGTTGAATGCAAATGAATGAAAATGTAAATTTACGAAAAAAATCATAGCTACTTAGATACCAGACAGTAAGTCATTTAAAGGGTCCAAGTTTTCTGGCTGGTTGAGGCTTTATCCTTTCAAGTAAATTAGAGGAGGGGAAACAGTTTTCAAGGACCTTTTCCTAATATCGTCCAGATACTTCTCTGTTTTCTTAAGGAGAGCTAGCCAAGCATCCATTTCCCTTATCTAGGTTATTCAGAGCTAATTTTTTGAACAACAGTTATTCTGCCATTGTTCGGGTACTCTGAAGGGGTCTGGGCTATTCACCTTCTGGAATCGCGAGACTCAGGAAGAGTGTCCGCGACTGCACATGCGTGCTCCGCGGGCTCCCCCCCACCCACCTTCATCTCCAGGCATCGCTATTGCTGTGGTCACTGGGGCCACCAATGGTAAATCCTATCGTCTTCTCCTCTCTCCTTGGGAAATCAGGTGATCACACTTATTAGAAAGGTGTCTAAAGTAAAGTAGTGTGGTTCTGTGCGCTTGATGGCTCTCCTTAGGACAGAATACTGAGGGTCGATATACTTCCTGTTTTGGAGGTTCAGGAGGTCATTCCTGCTCACCTCCTGGTTCTTAACTGGGTCCCAGGTTGGTAAGGGCTAAGGCAGCAGTGTTCCAAGGAGCAGTGTTCTGGTAGTACCATCTTGTGGTTCCTCTTCTACTGGCAGAAAGGGTGCTGATCAGAATCTTGCATTCATCACACAAGTTAGAGGGCACCTGTGGGGAGTGTAGTGATGGTTAGAAATTCTGAGATTTTAGAATATAATAGATTCGTTATGAATCAAGAAGGCTCCACTTAATATTTTAATTTTAAAATACACATTTTCTTGTCATTTAAATAAGTGTTGGCCCTCATATGGAGACAAATGCTGCTTTTATTTAAAATTTCCGTCTCTGTTAGAAAAATGGATGAGGCTATTGAAATGTGAGGCCTTTCCAACTTGGGCACTTTTTTATTGCCACATTGTAATATAATTATCACATATAACATATTAAAGTACTTCTGTTAACTACAAAAATGTTTGCTCTATCTTCAGAAGTTTTGTTCATTTTAATCAAATAGAAAATTTCAGCATACATACTGTGATAGGTGGGACAATGGCTGTCCTCCACCCCCCAACTCATAAAGTTTTCATGTCGTATTCCCTGCCCCTGTGAATGTTACCTTACATGGCAAAAGGAACTTTGCAGAACTTTGTAATTAAATGTTAAGGATCTTGAGGTGAGGAGATTATTCTGGATTAAATACATGGGCCCAATATAATCACAAGGGTCCTTATAAGAGGGAATCAGGCGGGTCAGAGTCAGACAGAGAAGGCAGCGTGGTGGCGGAAACAGCAGGAGAAAAGGAGATGTGCTGGGAATGATGAGCCAAAGAATGATAGTTTCTAGAAGGTGGGCAAAGCAAGCCCTGTGTTCTCCCCAAAAGCAAGCCTTTGCAAGCAGCCAGCCCTGCTCACCTGAGCCCCATGAAATTGACTGCGACTTCTGACCTCCAGAACTGCAAAAGAATAACTATGTGTTGTTTTAAGCCTCTAATTTGTGATTTGTTACAGCCACAATGGGAAACTAATATGCATAGGAAATAAACTCAAAGGTTCTAACGACCTCCACCTTAAAAACAAGCAGATATTAACTAAACACAAATCATGTAATCAGCTCAGATTTTACCTTCCTCATTCTGTTTATTCTTGAACAGAACAGTAAACATCAGCTTTCTTGTCTTTTTCAATATCCAAATGAATTCTTAATTTAGAACTAATTAACCTAAAAGAAAAAAATGTTCTTAAAGCCTTTTAAAGCCTCCGTGGATAAAAGCTGGCCTTTCTCAGTGAGCTCCCATGTACCGTGGCTTCCACTATTTGCTGGTATGACTTTCTGTAAAACTCCACCAGCGAGCGTATTTTTGAGTGACTCATCCTTAGTCCTAAAATGTGTTACAGGGCGGTTGTTCTTACAGAGAGATGATTGCTGTGAGCCCACACCATCCCAGCACTCGCTACGATGATTAAGAGTTGATTAAGCGTTGACCTTGCTACTGTGTGTGGAGAATACTGGCAGGAAATTGAACTAGAAATCTGGAACAAGAGGCCAAGTACTGCATTTGTAACTTTTGTAAGAAGGTCACAATACTATATTTTCTTTAATACTAGACAACATATCCCACATTTTATAATTTATTATAAATTTATATTTCCATCAATAATGTGCAACATCATATATAGTTTGTAATACAGAGACGATAATGAGAAATCAAACACACCCCTCTCTCTTTTTTTAATGTTAATTTATTTTTGAGAGAGATTGGGGGGGGAAGCAAGGGGGGGTGCGGCTGGGGGGAACAATCTGAAGTAGGCTCCAGGCTCTGAGCTGTCAGCATAGAGCTTGACTGGGGCTCGAACTCACGAACCAGGAGATCACAAGCCAGGAGACTGTGATCTGAGCTGAAGTCAGAGGCTTAGCCAATTGAGTCACCAGGCGCCCCAAACATACCTCTAACTTAACATAAACACTCAGCATTTGGTATATTTTCTTGCAGTCCTTTACCCTTTACAAAACAGTTGTTTGTAATTGTTTGTTTTAACTCAAATGCTGTCAATGTACCTATGATTTTCATTTTTCTTTTAAAACAACACTGTGTGGGGCACCTTGGTGGTTCAGTTAGTTATGTGTTGAACTTCTGATTTTGACTCAGGTCATGATCTCATGGCTGGTGAGTTCCAGCCCTGTGTTGGACTCTGCACTAACAGTGCAGAGCTTGCTTGGGATTCTCTCTCTGCCCCTCCCCGACTTGCTCTCTTTATTTTGACTTTATTTTTGTGGCAATAGGGAGCTACTGAAGGTTTAAGCAGAGGAGCTTACAGGATTAGTTCATTTTTCTGCTCTTCATACACCTTTCTCTAATATGGTCAGAGCGCTATAGTGAACTTCTAGAACATGAAATTCTACCAATTTTCAAAGCATTTCTGCCTAAGTCAGAGCCAGAAAGCACAGAATAACTACTGGATATAATGAACCCTTTCCCTTTCCCAAGGAATTTAAGCAAGGCATCCCCTCAAATCCTGAGGAATAAGCTGATTCTCAGCCAACACGGCATCTCTCTATGCTCCATCACAGATAGGATCTTGGCTGCTCAGAACAGAATGGCAGGACTAAAAAGGAACTTAGAACTCCTCAACGTTGGAACCCCTCATCTTGCAGTTGAAAAGGCTGAGGTCCAGAGAGGTGGTGGGCCTCATCTGAGGTCACACAGCCACTCAATGGAAGAGCCAGTGTGGAAGTTCAAGGTGCCATCCTCCCATGAACAGAAATCACACACCCCTGATATACTAGGACCTTAAACCTTAAAAGGACTGTAAACCTTCCTCCTGAAGACTTTGAATAGATCTGAGTGTCTAGGGCCTCTGTCTTTACGTTCCTCACCCCAAAGATGGCCAAAGTGATGATTCTAAAGAGCAGGGCTAGTCTAGGGTGGGGGCTGTGTGTGCCCAATCAGCAGAGAGGTCCATCTGGAAGTCTGGTCCCGCCCTTCCCTGTGTGGGAGCAGGAGGAGTTGGGGCACAGGTGTGGGCAGGTGGCTAAACAGAGTCCAGGTGAAGGTGCACAGGAAGGGTGGCCCGTCCCCACATTTGTTCCAATGCCTAGTAGCTAATGTGTCCTGGAGAACTGTTGGAGTCCTTTTTGCACCTTTTCACGGCTCTGTTTCCAGCACTTTCCACAATGTTGAGGTGTCAGGAGTCTGAACAAAAGAGAAAACTAAACCGTGATTAAAATTTTCAGGAAACCCTCAGATAAGAAGATGGAAGGAGATGCAGTGCGTCTAGAGGGCTCATCAGCGGAGCATGGGGGGACTGGTGCTGGCCCTAAAAGCCAGTGTTCAGAGGCAAAAATGGAAAGTGAGAAGCTGCGAGGAGAGGAGAGAGAAGAAAGAAGGGGCAAGGGGGGAAGGCCCAACAGATGTCGGAGGAGGTGAGAGACACAGGAACGGCCGCCATGTTGCCCCCTCCCACCCAAGGAGCAGAATGGCCACAAGTCTGGGGGAGAGACAACCAGCTGCTCAGAGTGTCACAGCTCTCTGGCCACATGCAGTGTGGCACAAACAACCCTTCGTACACCACAAGAAGTCCTGAGTGCAGCACTGTACCAAAGCAGACTGCAGTGGGTAATTTTCGTAATGATGCCACCGAGTTATCTAACGATGAAGCTGAGGTCGGCAAATGTTTCCTGTGGAGGTCCAGATAATGTTTTAGACTCTGTGGACCATACAGTAACAGGTCTGCCTTTGCAATTCAAAAGCAACTGTAGTCAATATATAAATGAATGAGTTAGCTGTGTTCCAAGAAAACTATTACAAAAACAGTGTGCTCCATCTACAAAGACAGGAAAATAAGCTATGTATCTTCTTAGGAGCTAGTAGGTTGCTAGACACTTAGCCTATTTAAACTAGTGGCAAAGTCAGTTTTTGTTTTTAAGGACTTAATGAGTAACGAACATTGTAGACATCCAAAATGAGAAACAACATGCAGCCAGACCCACAAGGACCAGGTGCAAAGAATCAAGGAGAGAAATTACTTCTTTCATCTCTGGTGTAGCCACAGGTCAGGTCCATTATCCAGTTTTCTCTTGCCGATACTCCTTGCTTAGCTCTCAGTGCAAAACGGTGCTGAAGGTGGTGGAACCAGACCACTTCTGACTTGATAGAAGCCTTCAGTTCAGGTATCTGCATCCTCTAACTGGGTCTTTCCCAAATTCTTGGTAGAAAATATCTGATTGGCTCAACATGGCCTTGGGGGCCTGTGTGGCCAGTTCATGTGGTGAAGCTAAGGAGGACAGAGCAGCAAGCAGGTGTGTGTGGCATCGATGAGACCACAGTGATTAGGATCACTAATCTATCTGCTACCTGGAAAATTCCAAATGCTGCTGTTCTGTGATACTGGACAACTAATAAAGAGATAAAGCCATTTTGGAGAACAATAAGTACTGCTGAGTTAAATTCTGAGTCAAATGATCCAGTAATTTTGCTCCAGGGTATATGTAATTCAAAAACAATTTCAGGCTGGCTAATAAGGGGACATACCTGGGAATGTTCATTTCGATGATATTTGTGGTTATAGAAAGTTGGAAGCAAGCTGAGTGGCATTACTGGGAGACCGGAATGTGGTGCACACTGCGATGTAGCAGTGAGCAGAATAATCTATAGTCAGCAGCAGCCCAATGACAACTGAAAGGCATGGTGCTGAGAGAAATAGGTAAGAAATACAATATGATTCACACAGCATACCATCAATGTACATGGTTCTGTACATGAAAACACACATAGAAAACATACATTCTGCAGGAATACATCCAAACAACATGAGAAGTCACTGCATTTCCTCATTAAAAACATACTAGGGATCTATGTCTATCATAGAGACCTACCTCATGAGAAACCAATTCTACCAAAACAGCTATATACAATATATTTGAATATGGCTTTACTTAAGAAAGCGGTCTCTGTAGATGTATTTAAGGACCTCAGGAGATAAGATCATCCTGGATTATCTGGGTGGGTCCTAATCCAATGACAGAAGTCCTTATCAGAAACAGAAGAGAAGACACATACAGGTTCTAGATGGCCATGTGAAGATGCAAGTGGAGATTGGAGAGTTGTAGCCACAAGCCAAGGAATGCCTGGGACCACTAGAAGCTGGAAGAAGCAAGGAAGCCTTCTCTCCCAGAGCCTTCAAAGGGAGCATGGCCCTGCCTACACCTTGATTTGACTTTGGCCTTCGAAGCGGTAGAAGAATACATTCCTGTTGCTTTAAGCTGTCCAATTTGTTATGGCAGCTAAGTGAAACTAATACAGCACTGTTAGTATTTCCCAAACAATGCAAAGACTGTTTGCCCCACCATGCAGTTTTTTCCTAATTTGCAAATTTTGACTCTTAGACAACAAAGCCTGATTGCCGTCTAACATTTTTGTTCTATGTACATTGTAACCCCAACAAGAGAGTGATTACTGTTTTGTTAATATTTGATAATTTCATTTGAAAATGACCTGACTTAGCAGATGAAAAATGGCATCTCGTTTTAATTTACATTCTTTGGGTAATATAATTGAACAATTCTTTATCTTCCTTTGTGAAATGCCTTTCGTGTTTTTGTCATTTTTCTTGTTGGGTTCATTAACATTGTCTTGGTTTGTAAAAATTCTTCGGATGTAAGACAGTACCCTTTTGTCATATATATTTTTAAAATATTTTCTCTACCGTGTTCTTTTTCTTTTAATTTTGCTTACGGCAGGGTTTGTTTTAGCACACACACTTCAACTTCTTATGTGCCTTGTAATTTTGCTCATTGCTTTTTAAATTCAAAAAGTCCTCCCTTCTCTATATATGTCAGGGATAGGTACTCATATTTCCTTTTCATTTTTTAATAGAATAAAAATTTAACTTTTAATTCATAATCTATATTAAACTTAATTGGGGGAGGTAGAAAACTCTTGAGTCATTAGGCTAAAACGCTTTGCCTAAAGTCTCTAAGATCGTCAACTGCATGGTTTAGTTGTTGAAGTTGGTATTTCAAGCACCAAACAAAACCCAGAACAGGTGTTAGATTGAATTACAGGGCACAAGAGAGTTTGGCTCTGGTGTTGGGGACAATGACTCAGCTGGTTTACCAACTCATCAAATGCTTAGCCAAAAAGATTGTCATCCCCAACAATGGGGCTGGAAGCTGCCACCAAACTCTGCTTCCTGGATGGTATCATTCTCATAGGCGCTGAAGGAAAGAAGAAGAAGCCACTCTCTGAGTTTTGAATGAATGATAAGCAGAGTCTGGGGTCAAAACTCCCTTCCGGCATCACACCAAAGAACCAGGACTCTGAAACGGTGGGACCTTAGGTTTGTAGTCCGGAAGAGAGAATGTCTGGCTTTGCAAACAGTTCCATCAGCACCCTTGTGCCAAAGATCAGGCCTGGGTCTCCAGCCCTATAATACTTAGAGCTTAGTCCAGGCACTGAGGTTGGTGGGGTGTCCTGGCCCAGCTGCTTTTCTAAGATATAAGGAAGGGACATCTCTGAGCACACAAGGAAGGGTAAGGAGAGGCTGTAAAGACAGATGAGACCACACTTGAGTCTGTATGGTTGACAGATCACCAAACACCTCATGTGACAGGGAAGAAAAACCAGGAGACTTTGGATAAACTGAGTTCCAGATTCGTCTTCCCTGTTTACTAGTGATGCAATCTTGGGCAAGTGATCCACTTTCTCTGAGGCCCAGTATCACCATCTGAAACCCAAGGAAGCTGTACAAGATGTCCCCTAAGGTCCCTTCCAGTCCTCATCCTCTCTGATGCTACAACCCAAACTGCCAACAGACCCAGTGGCTCTCAGGACAGAGAAGGTGATCCCTACATAGAGAGCCAGGGACACAGCCACAGGCTTCTGGAATTACATGCAATCTGCAAAGCCCAGGAAGATTGGTCTTCACATGCACATTGCATGGTATAGAAAGTTCTGCTGGTTTGGTACCAGCCTGTCCAGTGATACCCATCACTGGGTATTAAATTAAATTAAATCACTGCGATTAAATGTCTCAGCAACAAATATAATGTTATCACCTGTCACCATTTCACGGTGGTGGAAATATGATTTATCAAAATGTTATGAGACAAATGATTATTTAGCTATCTTTACCTTTTGCTATGGTTTTCATAAGTATCTTTGTGTAAAACATTTGTAACACAGATTTAATACACTTCCAGCAAAAGAAAGAATGCTGTCTCATGCTTATTTACTGTGTGTTCCCAGTAATAATAGTAATAATAACATCTGGGGGCAATTATTCTTTTAATATAAGGCTTATTTGAATATTACAGTAACACCCCGCCATCAGGCACTATAATCATTCTTGGATTTGGTTACACCATGACTTCCAGGACACAGCTCTCACTTGCACACCCAAATGGCTTGTAATACATAGACCCTTTTTCCCCAACATAGCTTTCCCAGGCTAAGTAACTATACTCGAAGGATTCTCTTAGTGATGGTAAGTCCTTCTCCCCACTTCTTCCCTTGCATGGCTAAATTCAGATATATTCATCTAGCCACAATTCTGGCTGGGAATGTTGGCTTTGCTGGTTATGTGCACATCTGGAGTTATCCTCCTAACAAATGTCTTTCTTACGGCTGCAATTTTCTAGAAAATAATTAGGTTCTAATCTTGAACACAAATGACTATTGAGAATCCTCCTGGTGAGTGAACCTCGGGAATCATTGTGTATGTGCGTGTGTGTGTGTGTGTGTGTGTGTTAGAAAAAGAGAGACAGAGAGACAAAGATAGAGAGACAGAACATGTGTGTGTTTGCTAGTTAATGTTTTGTTTGTTTTTCTGTACAAGAATCTGGTTTGAGGGAAGCCGAGATGATATAATCAGTGTTAATGTTAACCTGTTTAAATATGCCTCAGTCTCAAAGTTCTATTTGAAAATTAGAGATCAATATTTTCTACCAAATATGTAAATCTTAATTTCAGTCCACCAGAAAAAATGGGGATAATAACGATTTGGATTGCTATTTTGGAGATAAATCTTAACTATGTGTCAAAAATGTTATACAAATATCCATATGTTGTATTCATATTATTTTCAGAGCAGTTAAAGATCATGAAGTGACAATGTTTGAGATATATACATTACTGAAAACAGCATAGAAAAATAGGAAAGAGGGAAATGTGAGAAGCAAAATGCACTTAAGGCTATGAAATCTAGACTCTGTGAAATTCAGCATTCATAAAGCTTGCTTAATAACAACATCATCACCAGGGGAACCTGGGTGGTTCAGTCGGTTGAGCATCTGACTTCAGCTCAGCCCCGCATCTGAGCTCTGTGCTGACACCTTGGAACCTGGAGCCTGCTTCAAATTCTGTATCTCCCTCTCTCTCTGCCCTCCAGCTTCTCTGTCTCTGTCTGCCTCTGTGTCTCTCTCTTTCAAAAATAAATAAGCATTTAAAAAAAATAACAACATCACCAACAGTCATAATAGTAGCAGATAAGGCATTTGTGATGCTATCACGTGCCAGGCACTGTTCAAACTTTATGTGTCATTAACTCATTTAATCCTTATGACAACCCTAGAAGGTAGTTATTATTATGACTTCCCGTTGTACAGATGAGAATTTGGCCAAGGTCTCACAGCTAGTTAAAAAGTTGGGAAATTACACTGTAAGATACAGTTCTCCTCTCCCCAGTTTCTTTTTTACTCCCGCTCCTAAATGACAGGTGTGCTGATCCAATTGGTCCATCCAGTAAGTTGCCGAGTGGGTGATCTCTCTTCTGGCTGGAGTGGTAGAGACAGCAGGACTCCGTGTCTGCAGGCTTGGCCAGTTCCTTTTTCCTGTCCTCCCAGGCAAGCAGGTCCAGGCTAACTGGATAAGGGCCATTGCCATCTCTCTCTCATTCTGATCCACTTCTCCTTGGGTCTACAAGCTTGATGTTGGTTTGGTTTGTTTTGTAACCATTAGTGTTAAGATTTGACACCTAGGATTTGAGTATTAAGAGCTTAAATTGGGCAAACAAGTTTGTGTTTTGACGGAGGCTCTTTAGACCTGCCTGGCTTTAGGAAAAAGGCCAGTTTGTAGGACACAACCCCGCCTCTAAGGATGCTCTGCATTTAGGTGATGTGCCAAAGCCACAGCTCACACTCACAGCATCCTTTCTATCTCCCTTCTTCCAACAACTATTAATTTTTATGTGACATTGTCCCCCGCTATTTCCTTAAGGTGCTTAGTTAGGTGGTGGGTGGAATTTAGGTATTTCTGGATCCACTGACCACCACTGTTGCTCTCAATTTGCATATCCACAAAAATCCAACAGCATGGGCTTCGAATTGTTCGTCTGTTTTCAGAGCAAGGTTTGTGCTAAACCTTCATAGTTCCTCCCTCCTGTGTGAATGGGGGCAAAGTCTGAGTTAGAAAATCAGGCTTTTCTCTGGCACAGCACTTCCTTTATGTTAAACTCAAGTCGACTTTTTTCATCCTGTATTCTGCTAACTGAACTCCACAGCCCCCATATATCAGTTTTGTTAAAGGATCACAAATCTCTGTCTAACCATAAATAACATTTAAAAATTTGACTATGAATCTTGAGAATCTCTTTTCTGTCTACAACTTGATGGTCAGTTTGGAATGGCAAAAACCATGTATTTGAAGACATAAATGGTAAAATATTCTTGATTTTGTCCATTTCTGATTCGCCTTTCTGAGTGCTCAACAATATTATGTTTCCCCACACCCTTGTATTTAGGTAGCCTTATATGGCTAGTTTTGCCATATAAGATTTTGGGTAGAAATGTAACTGATGGGCCAAAGCATTTCAGTGCTGACATAGACTCTCTAGTGCTCTCTTCCCTTGCACCAATGAGTATGGACAAGGCTTCATGTTGTAGGGATAGAGCCAGATGATGAATGACTATATTGCGCATAAACAACAGCTGCCTTGGGAAGGTAGTGCAGTTAACATCGTACAAGTGAGGATTTGTGTGTGTGTTAAGCCACTATGATTTGTGAGTGTTTATCACTACAGCATAACTTAATGTATCCTGACTAACACACCGTGTTATTTTGGAAATTTGCACTTTATTTTCATATAGTATTATTATTTTTTTAAATGTTTATTTTTGAGAGACAGAACATGAGCAGGGGAGGAGCAGAGAGAGAGGGACACACAGAATCAGAAGCAGGCTCCAGGCTCTGGCTGTTAGCACAGAGGTCGAAACAGGGCTCAAACCGACGAACTATGAGATCATGACCTAAGCCGAAGTCAGACCCTTAACCAATTCAGCCACTCAGGCGCCTCAGTATTATTTTGAACTAGCTGTTATTTTACTATGATTCTTTCTCTGAACTTCAATTTATTGTAACTTTATTGATATACAATAGTGAACTGTACATACTTAAAGAGCACAATTTAATGAGCTTTGACATATGTGTACACCCATGAAATCATCACAATTCGGATAATGAACTTACCCCTCACTTCAGCCATGTCCTTGTGCCCCATTGTGATCTTGCCTCTCTCTCTTTCCTATTCCTATTCCCCCTACCCCAAACTAGACCTACTTTCTGTCACTATACAATTTCAAGAATTTTCTATAAATGGAATTTGCAATATGTACTTTTTTTTTTTGCCTGTCTTCTTTTACTTGCACATGTTGTTTGGAGATCTGTCATGGTGTTGCATGTAATAATAGTTCTTTCCTTTTAATTTTTGAGTAGCAATCCATTGTACGATTGTACCACAATTTGTTTCTTCATTTACCTTTTGAAAGATACTTGAGTTCTTTCCAGTTTTTGGCTATTGCAGATAAAACTTCTGTGAACATTAATACGGAAATCTTTATATGGACATATGTTTTCTTTCTCTTGGTTAGATACTTAAAGGAGTGGAACGGCTGGGTTGTATGGTAGGCATATGTTTAACTTTTTAAGAAATTACCAAACTATTTCCCAAAGTGTTATACCATTTTGCCTTCCCATCATCAATATATGAGAATTCCAATTGCTCCACATCCTTGCAATACTTGGTATGGTCTGACCTTCAATTTTGGTTAAACGATTATGTTATCTCAAGTTCATAGCTTTGTTCCCAATGTTGTTAACTCAGGTTCTTGATACTTTTTGATACTTAACTGGCACGCCTCCTTCAGAAAAATTGAGGTTGTCAGATAGGAACTCTGTGCACTTCCTCCCACCACATATAAACTTAGCTCGATCAGTACCAATCATTCCCACCTTGCCTCCTGTCAGAGCAGGGGAGCTATGTCTCCACCTCCTTCTGTCTAAGTCCCTCTCCCCCTGTGACACTGTGCCCTGAATCCCATTCTCCTCCTCGGAAGCCTCACTCTGTCAGCCATCTTTCTTCTCTTTGCTAGCCTCTGCTTTTCTAATCATATAGTACTTGCCTCTCGGTCTAATAATATATTCAATTCTTGCCTATATTTAAAAAACAAAACAAAGACTCCCTTGTGACCCCTGATTTTTCTCTAGCGACTACTCTACTTCTTTCATTTAAAGTTAAATGTATTGGGGAAAAAATGGGAAATTTTCCATCTCCTCCTCAGTTCACTGCAATCTAGCTTTCATCTTGATTTCCACTGAAACTGCTTTCACTTCAGTTTTCCATGACTAACATATTCCTAAATCTAACACTTTCTAAATCCTTTTTTACTTAACCGCAACTTGGTTTTGCAACTTGGTCACTACCTTCTTAAAACATTTTTCCATTTGACTTCCCAAGGGTCTCCCCTGGATGTGCCACTTGGTCTCCTGTTTTCTTTTGCTTCCTGCATTGTACTCCCATATACTATTGTGCTCAGACTGTGACCTTGGGCTCTTCCCATTCCTGCCCATGACTTCACTTCTACCTTAACTTAAGATCGATAATTACCAAAGTTCTGTCTCCATCCCAGCCACCTTTATGAGCTCCAAAGTCACTAACTTCTTCTAAATTACTATCCCACAGACCCTGAAATGGAATATGTAGAAACTTAATTTACCATCCTCTTCCTCAAATCTTTCTCTCCCATTGGTTCCCATCTCATTGGATCTACCCAGTTGAATATCCTTGACTCCTTAACTGTTCCTCACCCCCCACAATCACTCACTTAGTTGGACACACTCTACTTCTTTGAGATCTCTTGAGTTCATCTGCTTTTCCCCACCCTTTCTGCCCTTCTTAGCTGAGGCTGATATAATCAATCACCTGGATTGCTCCAACCAGCCTCCAAAGGTCTCTTGGCTTCCAGTATTTCCCACCTACAATCCATTTCCAACACCTCTCTTTGTGATCTGGCTCCTACTTTTCTCTCCAGACTTATCTCCTGCTACTTCTTCTCTAAGCTCTCAATCTTATACACTCCAATCATACAGAATGGCCTACTTTTCTCTAGATGGGCCACACTTTTGCACTTCATATTGTCTTCTTGGTCTGAAATATCCCCCTTGAATGTCCTTTGCCTTGCAAATTTCTTTTGTTTTTCTGGACATGGGTCAGCATTGTCGCCCTAGTGGAGTCTTCCATAGGATTTCTCTAATCTTACTATGAGATCCTTACTACACTGTGTTTACTTTTATTATTGCACTTTTCATCAGTACTGCTGTCAGAGCTGTGACTGTTACCTTACAAACAAGACTGTACAGAGGTGATTAATTTAAGGATCTTAAGATGGGCAGGTTATCCTGGATTACCTGGGCAGGCCCTAAATGTAATCATAAGATTTGACTATAGAAGATGGCAACATGACCATTTAGGGAAAATAATATACTGAAGATGGAGGAAGAGGCCACCGTCTCAGGAATGCTACTTTAAAAGATGGAAAAGGCAAAGAAACAGATTTTCCCCTGAGAACCTCCAGAGAGAGTTCAGCCT
Source organism: Helogale parvula (assembly GCA_004023845.1). Lineage (NCBI taxonomy): Eukaryota > Metazoa > Chordata > Mammalia > Carnivora > Herpestidae > Helogale > Helogale parvula. The sequence continues at coordinate 32,145 of PJEM01008108.1, read as the reverse complement.
TGTGACACCTTGATGTCAGCCCAGTGAAATTTATTTCAGACTGATCTCCATGACTATAAAAGAATAAATGTGTATTGTTTTAAGCTACCAAGTTTGTATTCATTTATTACAGTAGCAATAGAAAACTGGTATTCTGGGCCATGCAGGGCCTTTCATGCTTAGAGGCCCCTGTCCTAGGACTCTTCCAGCCGTGCTCCTTCTCTTGTGGTGAAATTTATGTCCCCACTTCTAGGCCAGGCATCAGGTATCCAGGACCCAGAATTCTTTACTCAGGAACTTCTTGCTCAAGTCCTGTTTCCAGGCCTAATTACTTCTTTGCCCACATTTGTCCTTTTAAGACAGGCTGCGGTGCTGGTGGGCTCATGCTTATGTTTTTGTTTTATTTTTGAGAGAGAGACAGAGTGCAAGGAGGGGAGGGGCAGAGAGTGGGAGACGCAGAATCCGTAGAAGGCTCCAGGCTCTGAGCTGTCAGCACAGCTTGATGTGGGGCTTGAACTCACTAGTCATGAGATCATGACCAAGCCAAAGTAAGATGCTCTACCAACTGAGCCACCCAGGCACCCCATAGTGGCTCAATTTTAAATGTATTACATTTTGGATGCCCATTACACAGCAAAGTGAATAGGCAACTAAATGTTTAAGTGAGTCTTGCCTTTCTCAAAGACTATATACTTCCAGCAACTAGCATAGGGTCTTGAAATAGGAGATTCCTAATATTTGATACATCAAATGAATATGTGATATTCTTCCATAGAAATATTTCAAGACCTTCTCTCAGTTTTATATCTCCACATCACCAAGTTGGTTAATACGAAGCCTACTGACATTACACAGCTTGGGGCCAACTGCATGAGCCAGGTTATTAACAATCTGATTGTTTAGTATCTCCTTGTTCTTGGCTCTCTCACACATTTTGATTAGGACTAGGGCTGAAGTTGAATATTAATACCAAATAGCTTGACGTCAGATCCATGGTCCTTCTCTTATTATCCTAGTGTTGAACTTTCTTAATTCACTGATTGCAAGACATTTTTCTCTGTAATTATAAAATGTATAATAATATTGACTCCTTTGTTTCATCTCTGAAATTATGTTTTTTTTTCTCCACCACATGTTTGGAAATGTTTACAGCCAGAGCTTTTTGTTATTTCAGTCTGCTTGAACGCATTCTGGATACTGATAGGGCCTGAAAGTGTCTGATAATGCTGAATAGTCTGTGAAGGTTAGTTCTTTAGAAAATGTTAATTTGATGAATGAGCAATAACACTGATCTTCCTGGCTCTACATTTACAGACACTATAAAACCATTTGCCTATAAAGTATAGTACATTTTATAGTGTTAAAAAGGTCATATTCTATTGCAAGATGTTGGAGACTAGGCTGCACATGCATTTTCTCTTGAATTTTTTATAGTTAAGCTATTTTCCACCTTTCTTCTCTTGAGTTTCTCTTGCCAAGTTCACCAATGATATTGACATGAAAAAAATCTATAGTCATTGCTTTCAGTCCTCATTTTACTTATCCTTGCAGCAACATTTGACACCGTTGACTACTTCCTCCGTAAATGCTTTTCCTTCTTTATTTTGTATCATTGTGCTCTCTTGGTATAATGGTTAATTTTATGTGTCAGCTTGACTAGACCACAGGATGTGCAGACATTTGGCCAAGCCTTATTCTGAGTTATTTCTGTTTGGGATTAACATTTGACTTGGTAGACTGAGTAAGCAGCTTGCCTTCCCTAATGTAGGTAGGCCTTAGATCTAATCAATTGAAAGCAGAAAAGAACAGATAAGCTAAGTGAGAGGGAACTTCTGTTGCCCAAATATCTTGTGCTCGAACACTGGTCTTTTCCTGGCTTTGGTCTCAAATTAAAACATCGGTTTTTCTCCGGTCTTGAGCCCATGGGCTCTCCTAGTTCTCAGGCCTTTCGAGTCAGATTGGAACAATACTATCAGCTTTCTTGTGTCTCCAGCTTTCTGACTACAGATCTGGGGACTTCTCAGCCTCCAAAACTGCATTGCATGAACCAGTTCTTTATAATAAATCTCTGTGTGTTTGTGTTTATTTGCTTATAGGCCATCTCCTCCAGGAGAATGTAACACTATGAGCACAGAAACTTTTTGTCTATTTTGTTCACTTCTGTATTCCCAGCCCTGAAATTGTGTATAGCAAATGTATAGCAAATATAGGCACTCAATAAATATTGGTGGATTGTATGAAAAAAATCGCTTGGGGTATTTTCCTAAGGCCTAAGACCAGTAACAACTTGTGCTTGTATGCATATTTTTTTTTACAGTTGCTCAGAATGTCCACACATGTTGTCTTATTTATCCTCACATCATCCTTCAAGAAGGGGAAGAGAGGGACCCTTTAATTATAGCTCATATTCATTGGTGGAATGGGAATTTTGGTCCCTGGGAATCTTAATGCCCTGTGTTTTGAAGAAAGAGGGCCTGCTGAGCATACCTTCACTTACCTAATAAACACAATGCATCTTGGAATCCTGTCTTTGAAGCATATATTTATTTCATAAGGCTGTGCATTTTGCTACAAGAACTGACCAGCAAAAATATACTCAGTCAATATGAATTTAAACATTTAAAATTCTTTCCAGACTGGAAAAGCTACAACTGATAGTTGTGGTTTCAGAATTCCTAAGTGCACATGTGGTAAGAGGAAGGCATGGTTTCAGACATCCTCTGGAGTTTGCCTTCCAAACCCAGAAACCAAGGAGTAGATTAATTTGCACAGATAACACCAGTGACACTATAGTTAATAATCCTATGAATACTGTTATGTGAATATATTACTCCCTCTCAGCCCCCTGCTGCAAATCTATGTTAGGTATTTTGGTGACAATTCATGAACAATGTGCAGAGGCATGATTTTGTATATTAAAATTTCGTAGAAGGAAGATGATACATAATAGGCTTTTTAAGTAAATGTACTAATAGTTCAACTCTTAAATAGTAATTCAATAGTCACATGCCCCAAATTACATTTTTATTATGTGTTTATTTGTGTACAAAATATGTTGTAATTTACTGACGCATGTGCAGCAAAATATTCTATCACATACAACAAAAATACACCTTTTACTCTCCTTCCCCTGCCCCTGAAAATGGCAACACTGTTTTGGCAGTTCAGCAGCTAAAAATAAAGTGCCATAATTAAGCAGTATTGGAATGTCTTCACTTGACAAATGTGATGTACAATTTGAGTATACAACCACATCTTAAGTTTTTTCACAGAACAGGAAATTCCACATCCTGAACACCTCCAGAAGATACAAATATTTGTATATATATATGTACACATGTATACACTGTATATGTAAAGTGCCAACGAGCCTCTTTGTCCTTTGTGAGTTTGATGTATTTATGTTTATTCTCTCTTTCTTTCTTTCTCTTTCCAAAGCCAAATTCACACTATGGGTATCTCAGTTCATCAGCAGGCACCGGGAAGCTCACGAAAGGCTGGCTTGTTGGGTGTGTGGTGTTGGTGAGAGGACAGAGGGAGCCTTCAGACCTCACTGGGGGACCTAGAACGGAAGGGCACTTTGGACTGGAAACAGCCACAGAACAGGAGCCACAGGGCACGCTGAATCTCCTGGTTGCGGAAGGCATAGATGATAGGATTGATCATGGAGTTGTAGGTGGCGGGCAGCAAGGTGGCGTAGGTGTAGACTGCAGGGTCCTCGCGGCTGCCTACTACGCAGTAGATGGCGAAGGGCAGCCAACTGGCGCCAAAAGTACCTAGCACCACAGCCAGCGTACCCACACCTTTTCTGGTGGCTGCGAGGTGGGGCGGCGCCAGGCAGTGCTGCTGCAGAGCGATCTGGTGCGCGTGGCGCCAAACCACCTGGCAGATGCGCACGTACAGGTGCAGCATGATCCCAAAGACCGCAAAGAACGCGGCGGACAGCAGCGCCACGTGGCTGCGCGTCAGCGGGCGCACCACGCTGCAGGTGGAGCGCTCTGCTAGGCAGTTCCAGCCGAGCACCGGCAGCAACCCGAGGCCTAGGGACACCGTCCAGGTGGCGGCGAGCAGGAGGTGCACGCCCAACAGGGTCCGGCGCGAGTAGTAGGTGAGCGCGTTGTAGAGAGACAGGTAGCGGTCCACTGTTATGGCCAGCAGGCTGCTGACCGAGGCGGCGAAGGAGGCCACCAGGAAGCCCACCGTGAGCAGGCTCACCGTTTCGGAGGGTACCACGTACTGGAACACGAAGTGAAGGATCAGGCCGCAGCCCGCCAGCAGGTCGGCGGTGGCTAGGCTGCCCACCAGCACGAACATGGGCGTGCGCAGCGCCGGGGTGGACGCGATGAGCGCCACTACCAGAGCATTTTCGCCCGCGATCACTGTCCCTGACACGCACAGGAGCACGTCCCAAGGATTCACCGCCGACAGTAGCAGCCCCGGAGGCCCCGCGGGCAGCTGAGAAGACAGCTCAAGGGACCCATTAGCCGCGGCGCCGCCCCCCAGCGCCGCCGCTGCAGGGGGCCCCCATTCGCTGCTGTCCCGAGCCCCTGCCGCTGTGGCCGCCGCCGCCGCTCCCTCGGCGGTCACTGCCACCACCTGGGACTCATTGAGCGAAGAAGCGCTCGTGTTCATCGCGGCCTGACGCTGCACCCTGCGTGGGAAAAGGGAGAGCACGCTTCAGGTGTGTGGTTCACGCCGCCAGGGAACTTTCCCCCAGCGCAGGTGCCCCGCTCATATTGTTCATCCGACCCCAGGACCCCAGAGTAGAGCGAGGAAGCAGTTATTGAGAAATTAATAAATACCTGTTGAGTACGGAGTGAGCGTGTGAGTGAAACGCACACGACTGCTCCACGGATATCTGAGGTTTTGCACAGATATATACACGGATAACATGCACTTGCATGCACACAGATCAGTCCCGTAAGTGTGCCCGTAATTGCACACGCACCGGTTTGCACCGAGCTAGGTAGAGGTACGAGCCTTGGCGAATCCCGCCCGGGCTCTGGCGGACCTGGTTGGTAGGCTTTCTCCTAAACTGGGAGTCGCTGTCCGCGGTGCTGAAAGCGAAGTTTCTGAGGTCGCGGAGTCCAGCGGGCCCTGAAGGCCACGCAGATCCCCGAGAAAGGGGTTTAGGGGAGGGAAGCTTGGGGGTCTGTGTAGGGGAAGGGTATAGAGTCAAGCGTGACCCTATTTTTTCTGCTTTAAGGACTCATCCCCTAGCCATCCTTCACCCCTTCTTCTCCACACCCTCAAAGTTCCTTTCGGGAGTCGGTCTGCTCACCTGGGGAGTCAGGGCTTCAGGAAGTCGTTGATCATGAGCTTTGTAGAAGGGCGCCAGGCTGCGCTCCCGGCGCGGACAGAGTCTATGCCTGCGGGGCGGCCGGGCCCGCGCGGAGCAGAGCGCCTGGCGCCTGTCTCTGTGCAGGCGCCTCCAAGAGTGAGGGACACGGTTAGAGGCAGAAAAGGCGGCTACGAGCAGCGCGCCCGCGGAAGGCTGACTGGTAGGGCGCGGTGACGTCAGGCTGCCGGCTCCTGGGTGCGAGCCGGCGGCACTCATTCTCTTCCACAGCCCATCAGTGCCCACCAGCCCCGTCTCTCCTCCTCCAAAGTACGTCTCCGAGGGTTCAAGGAGGGAGGAGAAGCCCGAGCGGCCGCCTCCTCTCCAGAACCTCCAAGAATGGGACGAGGGAACGAGGAGAGGAAGAGAGGGGTGAAGTCTGGGGGTGGGGAGGGTGAGCTGGCCGGGGTGGGGGTGGGCGGGCGAGGGTGTGACCTGCAAGGCTGGGCGGCAAAGCCCTGGGTCAAAAGCCACCAAGAGGATAAGATCGAAGTATGAACCCTGGAGAAGGAGGAGGTTGGGGCAGAGAGGTCTGATGGCACAGTGGCTACCTTAAACACACAGTACTGTGTTGGGGACAGGAATGAATGAACTGGTGGTGGGGGTGAGGCATGAGCTTTTTGAGATGTTTGTGGTACAGTGTGTCAGTTGAGTAGAGCCAGAGGAGAAATGTAGAGTTGTGGGAAACAGAGAAAAGGTGGAAGATTTTAGGGAAAACAGGTTTATTTGGAAGTTACCAGTGCAATTCCATCTCTCCTCCTCCATTCTTTCCTCTCTCTGCCACTGTCTTTCTTGAACTCAACACAGCAGGTTTCACCATGATTTCCCAGCCCAATGTTCCACAGTTTCAGTGCTGATAGTGCCCTTGAACTTGTTCTTCAATTAAATACCAGGTCTGTGTCTTGTTAGAAAAGAAGAAAACAGCAAAATGTGATTTACTTTCCTGGCAACAGACTTTGCCCTGTTAATTAGTACCCTATAAAACAAATTACAGGATGAAAATAGTGATAACTCAGCTGCACCAGACTTTAGTAGGCAGGAGTTTTATTTTCAGCCCAGATAAATCATCCTTTTAGTTTAAAGGTGTTTTGTTTTGTCAGTAAAATACAAGTAGTAGACTTCTTCTTTTATTCAATCAGCCAGAATCTCCGATAGTTGTACTTAGGCAAAAGCTGAAATAATTGACTCTTTCTAACGCTCTAAAATAAACGATTGCACATTGGCATGATGGCATTATACTGAAATCATAGCCATGCTTTTGAGGCACCACATGCTTTGGGCAAAGTGAAAATAGACATTTGTTATTGGTGCTTCCTCTACTTTCCCTTGTGCATCTTCTTCCCTTTCCTGGCTTCACTTTGCCTCTAGCCCCATGGGCTATACAAGGGAAAAAGCAAAATAAAACAAAATTCAGACTGTCTACAGGCTGGGGTGGGAGGTAGATTTTTACCCTGGCTTTTTTCCCCTGTAAACATAGCCACCAAGTTCAGACTCCTCCTGGACACCCTGCCTTAATGCAACTGAACTTAACTAGAGGAAGGAAGAATAGCTATGGGACCATTCAGTTCTTTGCTGGAATAGCCAATGTTGGACCAAAGAATCAGTTTACACACATTTTCTCCATTTGGGAAGTTTATAAAATTTTTCAACCACCATTTCCATGAATCTCCAAATTGACTAAAGTTCTGAGTTTCTGAAAAGAGCTATTTTGGATTTTAATAAAAGATTCTCATGGAAAAGTCAAACATGTTATTTTAGAGCTGTCAAGTCAAGTGCCAAAACACATGTAATAACATGTTAATTACAAATTTTCCAAACAATATGATAAAGGCCCAAGAGAAGGGCAATTCTTCTTAATGTCTGAATGCCACAGTGCAGCAGAAAGTGTGAGACTGAACTTGAACAGAGATCCTGTGTTTTGGACACCCTCAGGCTTTCATCATTGCCAAGAGCGAACTTTTTGGTGGTTTCAAGAGGAAGATAGCACATGTAGAGTTATGGACATAAATGCTGGTTGAGGGTTCGTAGGCTATTTTTTGGTCATGCTGGTCTGTGGTTACTTCTCTCAGATGCTAGGCTGAACATTGAAAGTAGAAAGAACATATTTTTTCAAGCTCCTTATCTTCCCCATGCCTGTCCATCTCCAGGGAATGAAGAAAGGTGTGTGGTTCATTGGCTCTGAATGAGTATTACACGTACTTCATTATCTACTCTACCAATAGCTCCTTGCAAGTAGCTGCACTTCCAGTTGTCTGTTCAGCTTATGAACAATATATTTTCCACTCTCAGCCTAGTTTATGAAAGGAGGTTGACACCTGACCCAAGGCGAGATAAGACCAGCCATATTTTGCTGAACCAGTGACCAGATTCCTCTTCCTGAAAATTTTAACTAAGACACTTTGTAACAATGGTCAAGTCAGTGTTGGGCGCTGGACCTCAGAGATCATAACAAGTTAGAGCTGGAGCACTCATGTTGAGCCTCGTGTGAAATGAGTAATTGGAGGAAGCCAGGTGCAATGAAAGAATAAAGCAGATGTCCAGAAAGGAACAGAAATAAAGATCAAATGACTGAAATGGAGGGGATGACTTTAGTCACTGAGTGTCTAGTTCCTAACTCTGGGAGTCTGGATCCCTAGATGCCTTAAAATTGCCATTTGTGTCTCTGCTACAAACCTTCCTAATCTTTAGGTACTTTGAGTGAGTTTCTATTCTGAATTCCTTGATACTTCATGAAATATATTATTCATCTACCAACTTCTCTGGTAGATGTTTGCATGTTTTGGGGCATGCAAAATTTGTTTTCTGGCTTGTAATCACAGGTTGAATTTATCTTTGCCAACCCTGTAACATGCCCATCATATCCTCTGGTGACTTTCTATTCTAGTACTAGTCAAGCATGAACAGGAGAATGGTTTCCTTGTCGGAGGTTACGCCCAGAAATTACAACCTCTCAATCACAACTCTTTCTCTGGCTCCCCTGGGTATTTCTTGCCCATTTCAGCCTAAGTCAGTGGTTCCCAACACTGGCTGTGCATTAGAATTACCTAGAAAGCTTTTAAAAACTTTTTAAAACTCCTGGATCCCTCCCCCAAAGATTCTGATTCATTTGGCCTGGAGTGAGGGGTTTGGCATCAAGTTTTCTAAAGACTCTAATAGAAAGTCAGGGATGAGAACACTCACCTAAGTGATCAGCCAGTCTCCTTTTTTATCAGTTTAGCATGCGGGAAAACTCCTGCAAGAGTGGATTGGAGTTTGGGATAATTGCAACAAAGGAATTTTAGCAACAATCCAGTCACTTGGTTTAATTTCAGATTTAAGGCACTAACCAGATCTCCTATATAAACCTTTAATGTTCCTCACCCACAAGAACCTCTTTTATGGCCCAAGATGAATGCTGACACTTGGTTCCCTTTTGGCTCTGATCAACTCAATGGCTCCCATCAGGGAGATCTAAACTCTGTTTGCCCTGGACCCTCTGTTTTTCTATAAGTCTCAGAACACCTCAACATCTGCCCCCTTCCTTGTTCTTAGTTCACAGCCATTTTCCAGGTGTGCCCTCTCCTGGCCCAGATTTTTGCAAATCAATTCAGTTTTACAAAATTAGAGCTACAGTCAGGTAAGCTGTCTAAACCTTATAAAAACAGGTTGGAAAGACCCATTCTAGCAATTCTGGCCTATCTCTCTGGCCATTTGCAGATACCCCTACACACACACACACACACACACACACACACACACACACACACTCCTTCTATATGGTTCTTAGAAACAAGTTGTACAGTTTTCTACTGGGAAGTATGTCTATTTGGTGATACACAGATAGTTATGCTGATAGGTTAGGAAGAGATCAGGTGTTTAGTGAGATGAAGTTGTCATTAAGGAAGATTGTTGCTAAAAGAGGCAGCAATCACAAGGGGCCATTGAATAGCCTACATTGTTTGTCCAAATCCAGGATATTGGATGGAGTGTAATCTCTTTGAGATACATGCTGAGGCAGATGAATGATATTCAAAATATCTTCATTTCTCTGCTTTCACCTGCCCCAGGGTTTCTTCTCACCCCCAGGCATTGGAGATGTCATAATGTTCAAGGAACCTACCTACTGCTTCAGCACGTCCAAACACATTAGGGATATTCCTGTTTTATTCCAGGTGAGTGGTCTTTACTCCAAAGAGCTGTTATTCTGGGAGGTCAGCATAACCTGATGTTCCCACCAAATTTAGAAAAGGAGCATACCACTATTATGATCATTATATGTCCATAAGATGCAGAACATTGTGCAGGGCAGTTGAAATTTTTTATTTAATTCAATGGTGGATGACATTTTGTTTTTTGCATGAGAAACAAATGATGAAAAATAGTAGCATTTAAAGACCTACATCCCTTTTCATAAAGAGCAAAAATAACTTTCATGGGGTTTCATGGAGATATGTATAATGTTATAATTTAGATTTAGTTAAATTACATTAGTACTGACTTACTGAACATGAGAATGACAAAATTGGTTCTACTGGTGTTTTTGAAAGTAACATGGAAGAAATCTTCTAATCTGCCATGGCCTACATTTTCTTACTTTAATTTTTTAAATATTTATTCATTTTTGAGGGAGAGAGACAGAGAGAGAGAAAGAAAGAGAGGGAGAGAGAGAGAGAGAGAAAGAGAGAGAGAATGAGTGGGGGAGGGGCAGAGAGAGAGGGAGACAGAAAATCCGAAGCAGACCCCAGGCTCTGAGCTGTCAGCACAGAACCCAACATGGAGCTCGAACCCACAAATTGTGAGATCATGACCTAAGCCAAAGTCAGAGGCTTAACCAACTGAGCCACACAGATGTCCCTGCCCTACATTTTCAAAGTGCCGTAGACTTCACACAGCAATTCCATACCCTTTATCTCATTTCATTTTCTGAAACAATTACATGGGTTTTGGCATTATTTTCTTTGCAGGTGGGGCAACTGAAGTTCAGAGGGGTGAAGTGACTTGTTCAAGGGTGCACAGGACACTGGCAGGCACATTAGGTACAAGATATCAATGATCTCATGGGAAAGCAAAACAAACATCAATTCAGTGTTTGCAAAGGAATGTAACCTCAAAAACTCAAAGTGCTTTACTTGGAATAGATGTATCCAGAATGATGGAGGTTGTATTTTATAACTTTAGTATTACTATGAACAGCCATTTATAGATGACCTTAAAATTCACAAGGATGGCCTCATCTGGACTCCTCATCATTCCTGCCCCTCCACCTGTCTTCCCTCTCTATCTTTGTTCCCAATCATCTTACCTCCTCAAATAGCTACTTTCTCTGAAATCAACCTTGGCCTCTCAAACATCTCTTTTCCCTTCAAATCTCTTCCATTTATAAGGAAAAACTCTCCCTTGAACTTACATCTCTGTCTAGCTACTGCCCTATTACTCTCTTCCTTTTCAAGCCAAATTGCACTCCCCTTCCTCACCCCTCATTTACAGCCCATTCACTTCTGCCTGGCTGCCTGCCATTCCTGCACTTTCAGTAAAGTCACCAATAAAATCAAGTGATTGCCTCTAATTCTTTGGGAAATTTGAGGAGGAGGACCTTAGTTAACGGATAGTTAATGAAAGGGGTCTTTACAATTATATTTTGATGGCTGTACAATATTACATTGAAGATCTAGAGTGGCATTTAATTTGCCATTCTCCTACAGTTAGACATTTAGATTGTTTATATGTTTGCTATTGTAGATAACTCCGCAAAGATTACTTTCATGCACATAATTATTTTTATTGTGTATGATTATCCTGACATGAAAATTGTCAGCCAAAGGGCAGAAACATTTCATGGCTCTTGAAATGCATTGCCAAATTGTTTTTCAAAATGACAACAATAATTTACAATGTCAATAGCACTATGTGAGTATACCAGTTTCTCTGCAGCTTTTATAGCACTGGGTTTTATTATTTTAAAACGTTCTTTCAATTCAAAAAGCATATGTGGTACCTCGTCAGTGATTTAAATTATATTTGTTTGGTTTCTACTAAGGTGGACCATTTGTCTCTCTTTTTTAAAACAATTAGGATTTTCTCTTATTTGAATGATCTATTCTTAACCTCTCTCTTTGGACTTAAATCTGATTTTATACAGTTGATCCAGTCTACTATAAAAGATATTCATCTTTTTGTATGTCAAACCTGAGGGAAATTTTTTCTTTTTTTCCTTTTGTTTCGATTGTTCAAGAGTATTGCATTTTTATAACGTCTCACTTGTTTAGAAAGCGTCTCAGCTCTGGAAAGCAGACCTGAGATGTCTTAACTTCCTTGCCATGTGTGGCCTGAGGAGAAAGGAATCATTTGGGGGCAATGAGCAAATTTTGGAGGGTCTCACAGGTCAATTGGAAGAATTTGGATTTGGTGCAAGAGGACATAAGGACTCGGGGCGGATTCTGAGCAGAGAGATGATTTGAATTGATGCTTCAGGAAGACAGCAAGGAGCAGAAAGTGGCTGCTTTTCTGTGACACACTTGTGGGGACCGAGCAAACAAAGCAAGCCTAGTCAATGAAAGCAAGCAGGAATTGATACTTCTGAGCTGCTGCTAAGATAACTCACTGCTCTGGATGCTTATCTGAAATGTAATCCCCTGATCTTTTGAGAAGGATTCTAAAACCTAGGGGAGTTGCTAAGGGAATAAAGCCCTAAGTATCACAAACAGTTGAATCCATAAAATAATTTTCCCAAAATGTCATGAGCTGAATAATCCAGCCAGCAGTATCTGAGGGTTTGGCAGGAATGAGGAGGAAGCCAGTGTGGCGGCCCTAGCCTCTCCCTCTCCCTCCACACATCCCTCCTGTGCACACAAAGGATCGTCCTCGCCCAGAGTCCTCTTTATGCCTGTGTCCTCAGGGTGTGTGTAGCCCCGGGTGTTCCTTCTGGCGGGCACCCTGCCATCTCCTAGGTTCTCACACCCCCCAGGTTTTCCCCTGATGTACACTTATATCCCCACCCTGTGCCTCAAACTGACTGATGCTTCAAGCAGGAATCACTGATTTGAATGACTCGTACAACATGCTTATTTTATTGGGTGGAGGTGGATTAATTAGAGTTTTCTTTTGAGCTTTTAAAAAAAGGATAGATATCTACATATAGTGATAAAGAGACATTCCTAAAGTGAAAACAAACAAAAACCCAAATAGTGAACACAGAATGGACTCAGTTTTGTAGAAGACGTTATGTGTATATATAAATATATGTATGTATGTGTTTGTATATATATGCTATATATCAAAATGTTAACAGTGATTACCTCTGAGTAGAGGCTGTTTTTATCCTTTTAAAAAATGTGTTGTATGTAATGCATTGGCAGAAACCAATGGCTATCTTTCAATATCCATTCTCCCTTTATTCTGTAGTAATGGAACCTCCCATTTTAGTTGGGCACATTGCCACCTAGAATTAAAAGCATATTTCTAGGCGTCACTTGCAGCTAGTGTGGTCATTCAACTGTTCTGCCCAGTGAGATATAAATGGATCTGTTACATGGCATCTTTCAAGAAAGCGTTCTTGAAAGGATGAGGCATGCCCTTTTTCTCTTTCCTCCTTCTTGCTGGGTGGAATTTGAGCATGGTGGTTGGAGGTAGAGTAGCTATTTTGGATCCTGAAGTGGAAGCCACATACTGAAGGTGTTGGAGCAACAAGAGAGAAGAAGCCTGGGTCCTTATTGATCATGGAGTCTCTATACTAGCTCTGGACACCCTATATCTTCATGACACAGAATTATTTTTCCTCTTCTGTCTTGTTTAAGTCACTACTATTTTGAGTTTTCCATCACTTGACAGCTTAATAAAATCACAGATAATACATTTGTATATTTTTAAAGCCATGAAATACATAGGGTTATACTGAGAATTCAAGCTCAAGGCCTGAACATGAAATGATTTTTCTTTTTGAAAACTTTTTCATTGAAGCCACTTGTCCCACATTTCACTCATATCTGCTCTCATGCTCCATGCAAACGACTGCAGCGAGTTAGCCCTTAATGCTATGTTCAGTTTTTTACAGAAAGACACACTGCCCAATCCTTAGTCTCCAGGCTGTCTTAATTTAATTCAAAAGCCTTCACAATAGTCCTGGGAATAAGATATTGAAGTGACTGCACTATGATGATTTGGGGATATTTGTAGTAGCCTTTTAGATTACTGGAGACATCGTAAGTTGTGGCAAAACCAAATTTGAGATGGACTAGGTGGCTCTTTCCCTGTCCAAGTGAACTGCTTCTATCAAGACATTAAGGCTGGGGCCTGTGAGGACCAAGAGAGAGGAGGCAGTGTGTGTGTGTGTGTGCGTGTGTGTGTGTGTGTGTGTGTGTGTTCGGTGCAGCTGTGTGCTACCCATGCTTTATGTGGGTGCCTAGCACTCATGTGTTGTTGGCACATGGGTGATGCATACATGTTCAGGAGGTGTCTGTGTGTTCACAGGTTGTCTGTGTGTTTCATGGACATGTGTTTGCTGAGCCTGTGTTGTATAGGGGGTGTGCATATGGGGATATGTACTGTGCACTGTGTCACAGTGGGGTGTGTGTGTGTGTGTGCATATTATGTTGGTGTGTGTTTGCCGTTTCTGTGTGTGATCACATGCTTGCACACACACACATGTGTAGTGGTGTGTTATATGACAGAGGAAGTACCTGGCATTACAGGGGCCTAAAGACGGTTGCAATTGCTTTAGAAGCTGTCCCGGGGATATGGAAGAACCCCTACTCTCCCACACCTCCTCATACATTTCTAGATCACAGGTGTCCCCATTCATTCCTAATAATCACACAATGTTTACATTACGTTTACTTATCTAAACTGTAGGAAGTACCAGCAATTCAGTTGTAAGTTGACTTTAATTCAGCTGGTACTTTCACTTTTGCAGCTCCAAATGACTAAAGCCATTTTTTTAATGAAAAAATTTCCAGGCATTTGTTTATACTGTGAAAGGAAAATTATCCTGAAGCATAAGGAATACTCAATATAACAAAATAAAAGGGAGCTATCAGATGAAGAAAAGCAGATGTCACTGAAACATAGTGTTGACGTTTCAGCTATTCTCACACATTTGGTGTGAAAAATATTTTTTAACATCCCACACATCACCACGATATCCCTGCAAAGAATCCATCATTTTTTGCTCTCCAGTTCACTTATGAATGTGGCTATCACTCCTCAGCAGGTCTGGGTTCATAAGGACCCTCTATAAAAGGAAAAAAACCCCACCCCATTCCTCTGGGAGCATTTGTAAATTGTAAACTGCATTTCTATGTAGGTAGAGATGCCTGACTCCTCAGGATCATATTGCCCTTCTGAAGTTTTTTCCACACACAACATGAAGGTGCCCATGGCCTTGGGGGGTCTCTGAGGAGAAAATGCCCTCGACTGACTCTGCATTTCTATGCTATGTTGGGGAAGGGCCAGACGACCCCTAGGTGGTGCTGTTGCAGACTGGCCAGGAGGTACACTTGCTACATTTGAGATGAGGAAGAAGTAGAGTTGGGCAGGCTTTGGGAGAGTTTCTACAGCCTTATGTTCCTCCTGGCTGGTTTTGGCCATGTCTGAGAATGTGTCCAGACTGCAGACATTGGATCGTTAGCATGGGTCATTATGCACATAACTCTATGAGGAAGACTGTTATCCACATTTTAAACTGAGGTTGAAAGTCCCTTGTCCAAGGTTACACAAATAGTAAGTGTCCGTGTTGGGGTTTGAATGTAGGCAATCTGTTTCAGAACTCTGTTTTTAACTAAAGCTCCCTTCTGAACTCTTGCAACATGGACCACACAGGAGCCAGGTAGAGAGAGGGGATTTTGTTGAGGCAGAGGCTTGACACCTGTTCTGAGAGGCTTAGCTCATGAATGCACTTGGCCAACAGCCCAGCATCTTGGGGTGATGTTGCTGTTTATCTTATTAGGAAAAATCTCATGAAGTGAAGAAAATGCTCCTTCCTTCTGGAAAGTGTTTAAAATGTTGACTTGTTACATAGGAAGAAACATGGCCCTTGCTTCTCTCAGCTCCCACAGGTAATGAGAGAATCCATCAGGACATCCTTGGGGCTCTATTTTCAGAAGAAAAATGAGAAACTGATCCTGTCTCACCTCCTCCACATGGCTAACTCTGATCATCCTTGTTCCTTTCTCAACTCTGACCAAGTTCATTTTGTTCCCGACAGAATAAAGCTTTTAAGATGAAAGTTAGATTCTGCCCCTCCTCTGCTCCAAAGCCTTAGTGACTCTCATCCTGTGAGGTCTTGTGGTGGCCACATGGGCTCCAAATGGCTTGCCACTCTCTCTTCCCTCTCTGAACACAGCCACTGCCTTCCTTTTTCCAGACTCTACTGTAGTCCTACTAGTCTACTTCTTCCTCTGACACACAGACATACTCCCAACAACCTTTGCACTGGTCATTCTCTTTGTTCCCATAGATAGCAGGGCTATCTCCCTCACTCCTTCCAAGTCTGCTCAAAGTCACCTCCTCAATGAGGCCCACTGGGACTGCTCTATTTAAAATTGCATTCTTACCCTGGCTTTCCCCTTTCCTACCTTTTCCTGCTCTACCTTTTCTCCGAGGTCCTAATCAACTTTTAACATAAGATATAATTAAATTATTTACTGTCTTATTATTTATTGTCAGCCCCACTCTCACCCCCACTAGAATGTAGCTTCGAGAGCAGGGATCATCAACACATCATTTATTAATGTATTCCAAGCACCAAGTACAGGGCCTGACACATGCTACTGGCTCAATAAATGTCTATTAAGTGAATGAAGAAGGAACCTGTGACCTGTAAACATTCTTTTTTTTTAACCAGGGGTTAAATTCCTTTATTACCAGAGAAAAACCTTTTTCACCATGACTTAAAATTGTGAAATTATTGATAAATTTGATTATATAAAAATTAAAAGCTTTTTGCCTGGAAAATTGAGTCACAACTACTCAGTTTTGCTGTTGTAGTACAAAAGCAGCTACACACAATAGGTAAATGAATAGGCATGCTTGTAAACATTCTTCTTTGTGAAGATTCCAGAAAGCCTCTCAAAGTCCAGATGAGCAATGGTCCAAGGCTGACAAAGATCCTCGGGCTTTAGTGGGAAGCCCTGTGTGCTCTGCACAAGGAAGGCAGAGTTGGGCTGAACCATCCCTGCATCTCTGCAAAAGGGAAAGACTTTATCACAGCTTCACACTGCATCTGGACACTTTTTGAAATAAATATACTAAGAACAGGATCTGTTGGAAAATGCCATTTTGTCTTATTCATGCAGACTGCCTTGAGGGAGGAAATGTGTGTCAATGCTTAGCCCTGTGCTTGGCGCATTTTAAGTGACCCATAAAGGTTGATTGTTATCATGGCTATCCATCTGCCTATGTATAAGGGAAGTCTGGTTACTGCTGTGAGCTTCCCTATCCGTTTTTCCAAAGCAGCTCCCTTTCTGCCTCCTTATGTTGGTGCTATGCTGGGGCTCAGCAACCCAGTGCTGTCCAGGAAGTGACCAAAGCTGAAATGCACTATATATACACCCACCAGTCTGCTGATAATGTTTGGCTCTGCCGAGGGGACATACATGGCCAGGAGCCACGAGTGGGGAAACCTATCACCTCTTTCCAAGCCCAAGGGGATCATTGGTAGATGACTCTCTGGTTCAGTGGCCTTCTAATAGCCTGAGGGACTGAAGGGAAATGGGGACAGTTTCTTCAGCATTCATGGATTTCATCACTTAACAACATCCATCACTCCAGACCATCTCTAGATACCAGACCAAATGTCTTGGTAGCCCATCCAACTTCTCCTGCATGCTTGCTTCATCTGTTGGCACAGGTTTTGCTCGGGGGTATCAGGAGTAGCAGACGGCTCCATTTCCATGATATTTCCTATTTATTTGGAAAAAAGGTGCTAAAGCACCTTTTTAAAAAAACCACAAATTTATTATCTTAAAGCTCTGTAGGTTACAAGTCCCACATGGATCTCACTAGGCTAATATCAAGAGGTTGGCAGGGCTGCATTTTTTTCTAGAGGCTCTCGGGAATAATATGGGTTGTTTTTTTTCCCCTTTTCCAGCTTCTAGAGTCTCCCCCATATTTCTTGACTCCTGCACCCTCCCTCCATCTTCAAGAGCAGCAGTGTCTCTCACCCCTCTGACCTTTCCTCTGTAATCACGTCTCCTACGGACTATAGGTTCTCTGCTTTTAAGGATTCATATGATTAAGTGGGGCCAGCCTGAACGATCCAAGATACTCTCCCAGTCTCCAGGAACTTAACTTTAATTGCATCTTCAAAGTCTCTTTTGCCATGTAAGGTGACATATTTCCAGGTTGCAGGGATTTGGGATGTGGGTATCTGTGGGCACCTTTATACTGCCTACCACAGCCATCAAGATTAAGATTGTCTTTGGGGTGCCTGAGTAGCTCAGTCAGTTGAGCGTCCAACTTCGGCTCAGGTCATGGTCTCACAGTTGGTAGGTTTGAGCCCCGCACCGGGCTCTGTGCTGACAGCTAGCTCAGAGCCTGGAGCCTGCTTCAAATTCTGTATGTCCCTCTCTCTCTCTGCCCCTCCCCTGCTCATGATCTGTCTCTCTCTGTCTCTCAAAAATAAATAAATGTTAAAAAGATTTTTAAGGAAAGATTAGGATTGTCTTTGAGTTACAAAATTATCTTTATGTGCATAGAAAGCTATATACCCCTATTTCAACTCTTATTTTCTTCAAGTATGGCCTTTTTTGTTACCCATTGATAGGTTTTTAGAAGGTATTGTTAATTGATTTTGTACATATTCCTCCTATCCTGACAACTTTACATCTTCTATTAGGAGGAACATGCCATCTGACCTTTAGTGTTGCTGAGGTTCACCAGGGGCCCTTCTAAAATGCAAAGGTGAGACGCCCCAGTCAGTTCCGGCTGACAGGGGAAGACACTACATCATTCAGACAGCAAGGGGGTTTGGGGCATGGTAACCAGCTATTGCCAGGACTTGCCTGGAATGAGTGCCTTGCAGGCAGACTCCTAGTGAAGGGCAAGTCTAAATGGAAGAAAAGCAAAATCTGCTTCAGTTTTGTCCACTGTTATGGCAAATAGACATGGAGAAAAGGGACTGATAAATGTCTGGCTAGAAAAGTGGGTAATTTTTAATGGTTAGCTCCTGAGACAGGTCTTGTGCAAGATCTGCAAGAGGAGATTTTTCCTCCAGATGCCCTAATGGCTCAGAAATATAAAATAGTTCATTTGCTGCCTTGGGTCAGAGCAGATGCCAGATTAAGGTATTCAGGTGTGGAATGAGCAAGAAGAAAGGTGATCCCTGGACGGAAGTGGCAAATAATGAGAAACATTAGTGAGGACCGAGGTGGCATCAGAGAAGAGCAGTGTCTGCAGAGGAATTGACAGGTCCCTACTGAGTCCTAGAAACCTCCTTCCTCTCCTTTTGGAACTTTGGACAAATAGGCTGACTAAATTTCTGAGGATCATCCTCCCCATTCCTCCACCCCTTTTTCTGAAAGAAACAGTGACTTTCTTGAAAGTTGGTTTCAATTATGAGCTGTACAATATCACACCAGCTGTCTGGCAAACTCATCTATCACGACCCCAGGCAGCTGATGCTCCACAATTTATGCTAACAGTTCTCCCATGACAAACCTCTTCCCAGAACCTACTTTAAATTTTATCACAATGAGGATAAGCTTCAATTTTATTTTGAGGCTGCAGTTGAGAAAGCAAAGAAAGGGTCTGAGACCATGTTCAGAAAGAATAGCTCGTATCCTGACAAGCAAAGATGATTAAATTATCACAACCAGGGGCGCCTCAGTGGCTCAGCCAGTTAAGTGTCTGACTTTGGCTCAAGTCAGTCATGATCTCCTGGTCCATGAGTTGGAGCTCTGCATTAGGCTCTGTGCTGATAGCTGAGTCTGAAGCCTGCTTCAGATTCTGTGTCTCCCTCTCTCTCCTTGCCCCTCCCCAACTTGTGTTCTCTTTCTCTCTCTCTTTCAAAAATAAATAAACTTAAAAAAAGAACGATCATAACCAGACACAGAAGGCGAGAGTAACATAGTGGGGCCTCCAGTATTGGAGCAAATATCCTCTACCTCCAGGCTGTCTGAAAGGCTTCCTCTCATGGCACCAGTCTCTTATGAAAATGACCTGGAGAGGGACACAGATCAAGGGAGACTACTGAATACTGAATATGAACCATGGACTGAAGGGGGAGGGGGACGGAGGGAGGGGGTGATGGTCATGGAGGGGGGCACTTGTGGGGAGAAGCACTGGGTGTTATATGGAAACCAATTTGACAATAAACTATTAAAAAATTAAATAAATAAAAAGGAAAGAAAAAAAAAGAAAATGACCTGGAACTCATCAAGAAAAAGTTAATTTGAGCACTTGTTTTTAGGAGGCTGGAGAGTGTGCTATGTGTTTTAGAACTTCCCATCAAGTATGGTTCATTAAAAATAGAGTTGAAGCTACTGAGAAACTCGGCTACCTAGGGATGACATATTTCCTGGGAGCACCTAAGGGCCAAGATTTTCCTGTTCCATCGGAAGTAGCAGTGAGCAGGGTTTCACACAAGTGTGGCTGTTGAAGCCAGCAGCATCGTATAAGCCCTGAATGGCTCTCTTGAGTGCATCTGAAGATATTCTCAGGCTAGAGGCTTTGCCATGCATGCGAGGCTAAAAATCTGAGAGTTACCTTGGCCGACTCCTCTCCTCATTTCATTTTATTTTGCCTCACCTCATTGCATCCTATCTCACTCCATCTCATTAATTGATTAATTAATTAATCCATCCAATGTTGAATGCCTACTGTACTGTGTGCCAGGTACTATTCTAATGCTGGGGATACATTAAAAAATAGCAAATCCCTCAATTTCTTATATCCTAGTGAGGGAAGATAGATAATACACAAAATTCATAGGTAAGAAAGTGATAGTCTAGAAAGTGATACATTCTATGAAGAAAAACATAACAGAGCAAAAGAGATTACTCAGCCTCCCAGTTCAAATAGAGTGATCAGGTAATCTCTTTAAGAAAATAATTTTTGAGCAAAGATTTAAGAGATGAAGAAGGGAGCAACTATCTTAGAGAAGAATATTCCAGAGAATAGTAATTGCAAAGGCCCTGAGGCAGGGCAATTCCTGGTATGTTGAGGAGAAGCAAAGAAGCCATTATAGAGAACACAGGAAGAGAAAAGGAAAAGGTCAGAGATCTAAGGGGCAGGCTGCATTGGATCTCATAACTATTAGGAAGACTTCGGCTTCATCATTTAGGAGGTAGGGAGCCCTTGGAAAGTTTTGAAAGAAAAAGGTGAACTTGTATATTAACAGAGCTACTCTGGCTTCTGTATTGTGGAGTAAAGAACAGAAGCAGAAAGATGAGTTAGGAGACTCTTGCAATAATCTAGGCAAATGATAGGCATGTAGAGTAGGCTGAGAGCAGTGGTCCAGGGGACTGAGATGCAGGAGGAAGTGACAACATAACTGGTTACACATGTTATGAGAGAAAAGCAGAGACGTCAAGGATGACCCAAGGAATCTGGAAGGATGGGTGAAGCAAAAGATGAAGAGTTCAGTCTGGGACATGGTAACATTAGGATGCCTATTAGATGTCCATGTATAGTTGGTTAGCAAGAGTTGGATTTACAAATTTGGGGTTTGGGAATGGAATCTGGGCTGGGGATATTCATTTGGGAGTCACCAGCTTGCAGATGGTATTTAAGGATGAGATGGGCTCACAGGTGGAGAGAGTGTGTGGCCCCAAGCTCTGGAGCCCTTCTATGTTGAAGGACAGAGAGATGTGGAAGAAAGAGCCAAGGAGCCTGAGAAGGAGGAGCCAGGGAGGTAGAAAGAAAAGTGGGAGGGTGCGCTGTGCTTGAAGTCAAGGATGGTGATGCTTTCAAGGAGTAGATGCTCAATGACACCAAATGCTGCCATGTGTTAGGCGAGACAGGCATGGAGGCCTGGCTGCTAGAAGTTTCTTTGAGGTGTTGACAATCAGTTCAGAGCGGTGGTGGTTCTTTCTCCAAATGACCTCTCAGATCAATCTGCTGGTTGTCAGGCCACCCTCTTCCATCTTCTCTGGGCCTGGAATGGTTGGAGCCCCTCAGCGAGCTCTGCCTCTGCCTGGACCACACTTTGCCTCACAGCAGCCATCCGTCCTGTGTCGCTCCTGAGCACCTGAGGTGTGGTCAGCCTGAAATGACATGTGCAGCAAGTATATGCTGGAGGTGGAAGACTTAGAACAACAACAAGAATGTAAAAATATCTCATTAATAGTTGTTTATATTGATTCATCTTGAAATGGCAATATTTGGATATTTTTGAGTTCAATATGACATATTAGTTAGGTCAATCATACCTCGTTTTAAATTTTTTTTACATTTTACAAATGTGGCTACTAGAAAATTTAAATTTCCATGTGTGGCTTGCATTATATTTGTTCTTCTTAGACATATATTTTTAAATGTTTTTAAATGTTTATTTTTGAGAGAGAGAGAGAGAGAGTGCATGACCATGTGCATAAGTGGGGGGAAGGGGGGCAGAGAGAGGGGAACAGAGAATCTAAAGTGGGCTCTGGGGTGGTAGCAGTGAGCACGATGTGGGGCTCAAACTCATGAACTTGCATTATACTTCTAATAGCTAGTGCTGGAACACACCCTTTTCACTCTGCACCCAAAGTAATCCTTTAAAAGCACATCGACCATGTCATTTTCATGCTTATTCCCTTCAATAACTTCCTGCTGCTCTAAAACACCTCATCTTTCACCTGAGGCTCTGAGAGCCAGACTTACTGTCAGCCTCAGCTCCAGAACCTGTCTTCCTTCTTGTCTGCGCTCAGGGCACATTGGCCACATTGCTTCCCACCTGGGCTCTGCTCCCATGCGGCCCTGTCTGGAACCCTCTTCTTTAGCTTCCTTGTGTTGTTTTTTTTGTTAAATTTTTTTTTCTGTTTTTTATTTATTTATTTTTTCTTTGAGAGACAGAGAGAGACAGCGTGAGCAGGGGAGGGTCAGAGAGAAGGAGACACAGAATCAGAAGACAGACTCCAGGCTCTGAGCTGTCAGCGCAGAGTCCGACGTGGGGCTCGAACCCATGAACCACGAGATCATGACCTGAGCCGAAGCCAGACGCTTAACAGACTGAGCCACCCATGTGCCCCTAGCTTCCTTGCATTGTTTATACACCTTCTGAGACTCCACTTCTGTCACCTCCTTAGGGAATCTTTCTATGGTCTTCGAACTAGGTTAGGCGCTACACTTGTAATCTGACAGCCTCCTGAACTCTTTCTTGATAGCACTTGTCTGACCTGCCCATCACTGCATTCATAATCAGTTTTGCTTTTTATCCAGGAAAGGCTGTTATGTAGGCTCCCAAGACTCAGCTGAATTGTCCATTAGTATCCTTTGCACCCAAAACAAGAGACAGAAGATGGAGTTCTAAGTTACATTGTTATGTTATATTGTTATGTTGTAATCATTGGTGTTCCTTTCCATTTAAATTGTTATATTAAACCTGATGTGGTATTGAAGAGTTGAAGAAATACTTTTTTTTGAAGACTTTAATTTTTCAGAGCACAAATGTGAGGTTCACCGCAAAGTTAAGGGAAGGTACACAGATTTCCCCTGTTCCCACACAAGCCTAGCCTCCCCCATTATCAACAGCCTCTACCCGAGCAGTTCATTTGTTACAGTGCTCCATCAAGTCACCTCTCCCCTTCTCCAGATCCTTGGCAGCCACTGATCTTTCTACTGTTTCTTTTTCCAAAATGCCATAGTTTTGGAATCATACAGAATTTAGCCTTTTTAGTTTGGCTTCTCTCACCTGGCACTATGCCTTTAAGTTTTCTCCATGTCTTTTGATTCCTTTCAGCACTGAATATTATTCCATTGTTTGGATGTATCACTATTTGTTTATCCATTCACCTACTTGGTGTTCACCTACAAGGACATCTTGGTTGCTTTCAAGTTTTGGCAATTATGAATAAAGCTGCTATAAACATCTGTGCGGGTTTGTGATCGCTTCTTGGCCTTTTGGCTAAGATCGAATGTGTGTGGGTTTGTGTGCACATAAGGTTTTAACTACTTTGTGTAAATTTAAAAGAACTTTTGAAGTCAAAGAGAATTACTTGCTGGTTTGTTTTGTGGGGATTTTTTTTTTTTGGTAATTTATTTTTCTTGCTCTCTTAAAAATGGAAACTGTCTTTTCATAGAGAGAAATGCACTGATATCAAGTGTATGGTTCTCTGTCTTTTGACAAATTAATACATTAATGTACTCAACATTCCAATCAAGGTATTGAAGATTTCCATCACTCTTGGGGCGCCGTGGTAGCTCAGTCCACTAAACGTCTGACTTTGGCTCTGGTCATGATTTCACAGTTCATGAGTTCTAGCCTCCCATTGGGCTCTGTGCTGATCTCAGAGCCTGAAGCCTGCTTTGGATTCTGTGTCTCCCTCTCTCTCTGCCCTTCTCCCACTCATGTTCTGTCTCTCTCTCAAAAATAAATAAGCATTAAAAAAATAAAAAGATTTCCATCTCTCTCAAGACATTCTCTTTATGTCTTACAGGCAATCCCTGCCCTAAACACAATCACACCATGATTTCTACCATCATAGAGTAGTTTTGCCTCATAAGCTTCATGGAAATAGAATCATACAGTACATACTTGGTTGTATCCGGTTTCTTTCACTCAGCATGATGTTACTGAGAGTCATTCATGTTGCTGCTTAAATCAATAGTTTGATTGATATCTTATGATTTTTCTGCTTACCTCTTGGAATGATTGTAGTTTGGGGCAATTATGAATAAATCTACTACAAATACTTGTGTATGAGTCTTTTGCATACATGTTATCATTTTCATAGTAAATACTTAGGAGGAAAATGACTGGCTCGTGTGTAAGTTGTGCTTAAGGCTTTTTTTAAAGTTGTCAAGCCAATTATGAGAGCTTCAGTTTTTCCACATTCTCATTAACATTTAATTTTATTAATTTTCAGTCTTCCTAATTTCAGTCATTCTGGTGAGTGTGAAGTGATAATCTCATTGTGGTTTTAATTTGTATTTCTTTGATGATTAATGATGTTGAACATATTTTCATGTTCCTATTTAGCCATTCAAAATTTTTCTTTTGTGAGGTCTCTGCTCAAATATTTTCCTACTTTAAAACTGGGTTGTCTGGTTCATAATGAGTTGTAAATGTTTTTTAAAAAATATATTCTTAGTAACGAACTTTATTTCAGGTATATATTTTATGAATATTTTTCTCCCTATCTGTGACTCAACCTTTTATTTTCTCAAATGTGTCTTTTAAAGAGCAGAACATACATTGATTTTGAAGTCCATTTTATTCATTTTTTTTTCATTTATAGTGGCACCTTTTGAGTCCTAAGGAATCTTTGCCTATTCAGAGCCTCAACGATTTTCTCCTATGTTTTCTTCTAGATGTTTTATGGACTTTATGTTTAGGTCCTGAGTCCATTTTAACTGATGTCTGTAATGGTGTGAGGTAGGGATTGAGATGTAGTTTAGTTTAGGGTTTTTTTTTTTTTTTTTGGCACTTAGGTAAATACTCACTTGTTTTAGTACTATTTATTATAAAAACTATTTCTTACACCACTGGATTAGGTTGATACTTTTGTGTGTGTGTGTGTGTGTGTGTGTGTGTGTGTGTGTATGGGGGGTATTTCTGGACTCCCTATTCTGTTCCATTTACCTGTATGCCTGTCTTCATGTCAATACCACATTCTTTTGGTTTCTGTAGCATTAAAGTAAGTTTTGATTTCAGGTAGAATAAGTCCTGCAATATTAATCTTCTTTTCAAAATGCTTTTGACAATTTTAGGCCCTTTATCTTTCCATACAAATTTAAAAATAAATATCAATCTCAATAATAAAAACCTGTGGGAATTTTGATTGGGGGTGTATTAACTCAATTTGGAAATAATTGACATCTTAACAATATTAAATGTTCCAATTCATCAACATGATATCTCTTTCCATTTATTTAGGTCTTTAATTTCTTTCAACAATGTTTGGCGGTTTCCAAACCATAAATTTTTTATGTTTTTGATGCTATTTTAAATATCAAAAATTTTCATTTTCCAATTTTTGTTTACCAGAATAGTTTTAAAAATTAATTTTTGAATGGTTGACCTTGCTAGTCTGTGATTTTGCTAAGTTCACCTATTAGTTCTAGGAATTTTTTGTAGATTCCTTAAGATTATCTATAAACACAACTCGGTTGACTCTGAATAACATTTTGCTCATTTTTTTTTCAGTTTTGGTGGTGTATGTATATATATATATATATATATTTTTAATTGCTGTACTACACTGGCCAGGACCTCTACTATTGTGTTGAAAGGCTGTGGACATTCTTTATATACTTGATTATAATGGGAACATGTTCTATATTTCTCTACTAAGTACTGTGTTAGCTTTATCAGAATAGAAGTTCCCTTATTTTCTCAGTTTTCAGAGTTTTTATAATGAATAGATGTTAAAATTTTAACAAGCTTTTTCTTTATTTGTTGCCATATTCATGTATTTTTCTCCTTTATTTTATTAATATGGTGGATAACATTGATGTATTTTTGAATGTTGAACCAACTATATATTGATCATAAACCAATAAAGGGATAAAAAAGGAGAAACCTTCCTTTCATTTATTGCTCAATTCTATTTTCTAATCTTTTGCTGTATACATGTTTGCATTTAGGTTCATGAAGATTTTTGATCTGCAATTTTCTTACAATGTCCTTATTTGATTTTCTTAGAAGTTTATTTTGAGAGAGACAGAGATAGCACAAGCAGTGGAGGGTCAGAGAGAGAGGCAGAGAGAGAGAATCCCAAGCAGGCTCTGCATCAGTGCAGAGCCAGACATGGGGCTCGAACCCATGAAACTCTGAGAAGCTATGAAGCTGTGATACTTGAGCTGAAACCAAGAGTTGGACACTTAACCAACTGTGCCACCCCAGGCACCCCGTTATTAGATTTTTGTATAAAGATTATAGAGATTTCATCTAATGAACTGGGAAGTGTTCCTTCCTATTTTCTGGCAGAAAACTCTGATTTTACCAGAGATTAGAAACGGGCTGCAGAGGGAGCTAGAATGTGTGGGACAATGTGCATAGGGGAGTCCCCTCCGACCCTGGCCATGGAGTGCTGGAGGGTGCAGGGTGTGGTTCATGAGGTCTGAAGAGGGCAACACCCAGGGGCTGAGGACTGAGTGGAGATTTCAAAGACTGCACAGTTGAGGACACCCAGGAGCTTGGGCCCCATCTGGCCAGAGCAAACTTGGCTGAGAACCACAAGCGATGAACTGAGAATGAAAAGTCTGCATTAAGAGAAAGGATCATGCCCAGGGGAAGGGCTCTGCCTTGAAACAAAGTACAAACTGAAACAGATGCATCCATTTCCTAAACTTGGTTGTTCTTCTAGCTGCCTCTTCTTCTTCTGCACCAAATAATACTAATAAGAGCCAATCAATGGGGTGCTTACTATGTGCCAGGGAGGCTGCTCTGCGTGTTCTTCTCCTTTTGTTGATTCAATTTATCATCGCAGCCACCTTGTGAGGCAAGTAATATTTTTATCTCCAGTCACAGATGCAGAAATTAACATATTAAGAGATGAAGCAAATTGCCGAGTGCTACACAGTGAGTAAGTAGCAGAGCTGGGCCTTGAACTCCTGGCGGCTGACTCCAACTCTGTATTTATGGGTGTGTTTGTGCTATTTGTTCTTTAGATTCCACATATGAGCAAAATCATACAATATTTGTCTTTGTCATATTTCACTTAGCATGATACTCTCTAGGTCCATCCATGTGTTTTTTTTTTTTTTCCTGGCCTGCAGCTTCACTGGGGGGGCTCGAAGGCCCCAGAGCACAGCTGTGTCAGAACTGCGGGGACACAGTTTTTTTTTTTTTAAATGAGATAAACATGTGTATTTACCTTAGCCAGCTGCAGGAAAAGAGGAAAGGCCATTGAGGTCTCTAAATTTTAGCGTAGAAAATGAAGTAGCTTAGATACTCAATTTCATTGTATTTTCTGTTTCTTTAGATTCAGGTTAATTATTATAGGGCCTTTGAGAAGTCTGATTCAACCCACAAAGGCTGTCTAATTTACCAGAGGAGGAGTAAGACCTAGAAGGCAGGTGCTGGTGGGGGTGCAGAGCCCCACTTGGGTCTCACAGGCCCCTCCAGGCACGGCCTGCCTCCACGACAGGACGGCTGGACTGGGCAGCAGTGAGTAACTGTGACTGCGGGGCTGCGCTCCACAGCTGCTTTCTCATCCAGGTTTGGTTTGTGATGATACTATGGACGAAGGTTCAAAACAGCCAAGTCACATTAGCAGTTGACCCACAGGTAACTCAATACATTCTTAGCCGCAATTGTAGACTGAACTATCTAAAGTGTCCATTCCCCTTCTCTTCACGTCCTGTCACCACAACCTTGGTTCCGACTTTCCTCATCCCTTGTCTAGATGTTTATTAATATTTCCTTGCCTCTATATTTTATCAGAGAGATACTTTCTAAACTGCAAATATGATCATACAAAATCTTTTTCTTCCTGCTCAAAATCCATTAATGACAGCACTTAAGGTCTAATATGATCTCGGGTCCACCTGTCAAGCCAGCACTTTCTCCTTCTTTTTCTCTCTCATTCTTCACCCCCCACACCGGCTTTATTGAGATATAACTGAGAAATATAATATATATAATAATATACTGAAAAGGATGCCCACAATCCCACAATAAATTAATTAACTCATCACCTCACATAGCTCCGCCTTAAATTCTACTCTCGCTCCAAATTTCAATTATACACGATATTATCAACTGTACTCACCATGTTATACATTAGATTTTTAGACTTTAGTCCTCTTATGACTGAAAGTGTGTACCCTTCCATCAACTCTCCCCATTTCGCTTACCCCCACCCCCAGGTCGGCAACCACCATCCTACTCTGTTTCTGTGAGTTCCTCTTCTCTCTCCCTGGCCACCTCACCTCCACCCTAAGGCCCGTCCGCACTCCTGGCAGGCACACTTAGGCCTTTCTTCCTGCACAGGCCGTGAGGACGCCCCCGTGAGCCCCAGCATAGGGCCTGGCAGGTCTCTGGTCTCTGGTCAGCTCCCTCCTGGGTCCGGGCCACATTTCACTGATTCCGGCACATGCTGGGTGCTTGGTAGGAACACAAGAAATGCTGCTTGAGATGCGGCACACAGCAAACTCCGGGCTGCGGCTGAACCGTGTTGTACTGTCCTTCCCTCCTGTGGGCGGAAGTGAGGGTGAAGACCGTCTTCAGAAGCCTGAACGCGTCGGGAAAGGGGAGGGGGTGTAAGCTGCAGAGTGTGTTGGCTTCACAGCGTTCAGCTGGCCTTGCTTTATTAGCCGCAGGCCAGCATTCTCACAAGGAGAGATTTTTTCTTCCTTGTTTTTAGACAAAGCTGAGATCCCACTTAAGTGTTTCATTGTTCTCTGCCTGCTTCCTCAGCCTAATTTTTTTTTTCTTAACATTGTCTTTGTGAAGGGGGCTCTCACAAGACTAAAGCGATTACAAAGAGCTGGGTAGTGCTTCCTTGGGGAGAGGGGCTCCTCGGCCCTGCCATGTTCTAGCAGAAGAGCAAGGGCCCCTGCGCACTATGCCCATGGCCTTCCTCTTGCCCACGTTGTACACGTGGACAGGAAGGGGACTTTCTTTAGGGAGGTGCGGCCAAATGGCTGGCCCACCTTCCTGCTTGAATTTGCCAGAAAATTGTGTTGTAGGTTAATTTTTGTTTTTGCTATGTAAAAGTTTTTCCTCTTCAGGGGCGCCTGGGTGGCTCAGGTCATGATCTTGCAGTGGGTGTGTTCGAGCCCCATGTTCAGCTCTGTGCTGACAGCTCAGGGCCTGGAGCCTGCTTGGGATTCTGTGTCTCCTTCTCTCTCTGCCCCCGACTCAGGCTCTCTCTTGCTCTCTCAAAAATAAATATAGGTTAAAAAGAATTTAAAGTGTTTCCTCTTTAAAGAAATTTTACTAAGTGCTGAGCAAGTAAATGATTAACACGCAGCTTTGGGGGGATGGGAGAGTGTCCACAGACCCTGACGGCCGGCGTGGGGGCAGGAGCCTTAGCCAGGGCTTGCCCAGACCGATTTCACTAATGCTTGGCTGTCATGGGGCAGGCGGTCATGGACTCAAAGGGAAGCCGGCCTGTCAGCTGGCTCCACCCACCCGTTAGCTCTGGACCTCCCCAGCCTGGGCCAGGTACACCATTACACTGTCTCTTGCATGCTATATTTTTCCTTGACGGCAGTACTAAAGTTTGCAACACCTATTTTATTTTTATTTATTTTTGAGAGACAGAGAGAGACAGCGTGAGCAGGGGAGGGTCAGAGAGAGAGGGAGACACAGAATCTGAAACAGGTTCCAGGCTCTGAGCTAGCTGTCAGCATAGAGCCTGGCAAGGGGCTCGAACCCAGAATCTGTGACTTGAGCCGAAGCTGGATGCTTAACTGACTGAGCCACCTGGGCGTCCCTGCAACACATATTTTAAAGACTCTCTTATCAATGATTTCCTCCTCCACTGGACCATGAGAGCCACAAAGGAAGAATGTCTGCTGTATCCAGACCCCAACCCAATGCCTGGCACTTAATACTTGTTGAATGAATGAATAAATAGATGGATGGATGGATGAATATTTTCGAGTAGCCGCTGCAGCTTGGAAGAGGCAGAGTTTCATAAAATTCTTTTATCATAATATATTGTCCGTCATTCACCAGCATGACGCTGACTGAGACCTGCTGGTCCAGCAGTGGAGGTGGTTGCCATTGACACTCACATCCACAGTCTAAGCCAGTGTCCCCATCTTTGCTGTGGACTGTGCCAGGCACTATGTAGGGACTTGGTTCAGGGCTGAATTTTGTTCCCTCAACATTCAAAGGTTGTATTTAGGGATAGGGCCTTTAAAGAGTTAATTAACATTAAATGAGGTCACGTGACCTAAAGCAGTTAAATAAGGTCTTAACCTAATAGGACTGGAAAGACCATGTGAGGATACAGTGAGAAGGTGGCCACCTATGAGGCAAGGAGACTGACTTCAGGAGAAACTAACCCTGCTGATACCTTGATCTTGGACTGCCCACCTCCAGGACTATAAATTTCTGTTGTCAAAGCCACCTAGTCTGCGGTACTTTGTTATGGCAGCCCTAGAAAACAAATACAGGGCTTCACTGTAAAAATAAAGTGTTTTTCCCCCTCTGCCATTTATCAGTTTAATTTGGAGGGTCCCAGCCAAAGAAGCCAGGAGGATGAGAAAAAAGGTTTTCCCCCTCTCCTACAGGAGGCATTATGTCATTAATTGAGTAATAAAAACAAAACAGAACAAAACAAAAAAACAATCAACACATGAATAAAACCAGGTTTCTCAGTTCTGAGATCAAAGATGAACAGGTTACAGAATTAAGAAGTGAAGTATTAAATAGCCCACACTCGCCCCTACTTCAGTCTTTTCCCTCTTTGTGAAGAGCAGTTGTGTGGCTTCCCTAAGGAGGCCTGCAAAGGCTGCCACGGGCTGGTTCACCTGCTTTATTCCACATCCTCACGTCCCTCTAGTTTTCCAACCTCATTTGCACAGCTCTGGTGAAACTCATAAGCAATACAGGACTAAAGAAAATGTCAATTAACCAAGAAAGTGCTATTCAGCAGCCTTTAAAAAAAGAACTGGAAGATTTCTACCAAATATCTTCAAATATCTTGTGTATTTTTTGTCTGGATTCCACCCAACACACACCCCACAACCTCACCCCAAAGGGCAGCAGCCTTTGGTACCCACCATCCCTCTTCTCTTCCTCCCTGCCCATTAAGGAAGCTCTCTCATCCTAACCGTCTTTACTTTTGTCCAGAAAGTCTGTCCCCCTGAAGGAGCTGTGGCCTCAGGAGTGCGGGATCAAGGGGGAAGGAACCAGCAGTTATGGAGGGCCACCACTGGCCAGGCCCTGCACTAGATGCTTTCTCTATTTTTGGTGCTAAATCCTTACAATAATCCTGTAACATATAAACCCTGTTTTAGAAGCAAGGAAGCTAAAACTCAGAGAGATTAAGGGATTTGTTCACTGTCACACAGCTGGTGAAGCCCTCAGCTGACTTCCCTTGCTCCTCAGCCAGTTCTTTCCATTCAGGGTCGAGTCCCCAGAGCAACAGGGTCTTACTAATCCTCGCAGCTATCCATGACAATCTCTGTGGCTCAAGAATGGAGACCAAGGAACATGGAGGGTGGCACCTGGGGTTTCAAGCCCAGGTGTTAACATTTGCGCTTAGCTGGCAAACAAAACAGACCTGACCAGCGAGCCCAGAACAAGTCGGAGGCTTAAGAAGAGCCAACAGGAGGAGAGCAGGTTTCTAGCCTTTCCGTTCCTTGGGTGTCCTTAGGAGATTTTGGAAATGCAGCCTTGAGGACCCTGGCTGTGCTTTCGGAACGGATAGATCTGGAAGCTAAGTGCCGGTTAAGGTATGCCTGAGAATGTGATCATTTCTTTTTCAAGAAGAGCTGTAGTCTGAGGAGGAAGATCGTGGCTGCTGTATTCTGAGATCTCGCAGGAGCAGCACACTTGAACTGCCATCTTTTTGTTGCTATAGGAACAATTTCGTACACATTTTCTGAAACACTCAGGCCTGAGTAATTGCTGCCATTGTCAATGCCTGTACTTCCTTCTACTGGTTCACCTGGAAAAGAATGGCCAGGTGATCGCCTATCAAAGAGAACCTGAACACCTCCTTCCCAACTTGAAAACTAATTGACAATCCCATTTCTAATAATAGAGGTGCCTGCAGACTCTGCCCGGTGGTACTTTCAAGCTTTCCCTTTGGGCC
>PJEM01008107.1:53644-86743 GCA_004023845.1 Helogale parvula | reverse complement strand
ACGGGACACGGGGACTGCGGGAGGTCACTGCTGTCGGCCAGCCTGCCGGTGGTGATCGTCTCGCAGTGTATGCGCATCAGAACACCGCCCTGCGTCCCACACATGCGCACAGTTTTATCTGTCAGCTACTCCCCCGTGGTCTGGAAACAATATAAACAAACGAGCAAATGCGAGAGTGAAAGGAAAGCCTGCTCCCCGGAATTGGGTGCGGCCTCTGAAAGCAACGGCGGTGAGGGGGAGGCGGCGGCGGCGAGGGTAACAGGAGAAGTAAGACGGGCCCCAGTCACGGACTTGTTTCATCCGGAACTTTCCGCCTGATCACAGGGAGGTGTTTCAATGATCCGGATATCTTGCAGCGATTGGTTTTTTTGAAGCTCAGAAATTTCACATTAAATCATTGTCTTCGGGTTAAATGTAAGTAAAAAGGGAAAATTAGCCCTTAGAAAATAGCAGAGTATGACGTCATTGTCATAAGGCATGACGTCACTGCTGTTCCCTCATCCGCCATCTCTGCGCGTGCTCGTGGACGGCGGTCTGTCGGGTGACGCGTCTGTAGCATCACCGACGTTGGCGCCGCCGGGACTCTGATTTTCCTTAGCTGTTTGCCATGTTCACAGTGAGCCTGCGTCCTTTCCCGTCACGACAATGGAGCGGGGCCTCCGTCCAGCGGCGGGGCGGGGGCGGGGCTGGCGGAGGGAGGCGGCACCTTCCGGGCTGGCAGGTGCGGGCGGCAGGCGCCCCGGCAGGTGCTGCGCTGAGCGGGGCGGGGCTGCGGGGGCGCCTCCGCGGCTCACACGTGGGGAAATCGGACTCCCCGGGGGCCCGCGGGCGTGAGGAGGCAGGTGGGCAGGTGGGGAGAAGCCCGGGCAGGGGCAGGTGCGCGGGGACCTTCCGGGGGAGGGGAGCGGGGGCAGGTGAGGCCACAAGCTGGTCTGCGCGCGCCATCTAGTGGGCGCCCCGGGGACCGTCGCCCGCGGTGCCCTCCGGTTGGGCAGGAGCAGCTCCAGCCAATCAGGATCTCCGTGGAGCACTTTGTAAAATGAAGGCCCTTTAGGCAGAGATGTGCTGGCCCTGCACTAAGCTGTGCAAAAATAAGAAAACAAAAACAAAAAACCCGGAGTGCAAGGCAGCGTTCCCTGCGCGTTTCTCTGGTGCGCGGGGGGCAGGGGCGCAGGGATTCTTTACAAGCCGCACCTCGTCCAATCGGCCAGTGGCCGTGCAGCCCGCTCCGGAGTGTTTTCCACGTCACCACTACGCCCAGGTGTCCCCCTTTAAGCACAGTGGCCGCGGATGAGGAGCGGCTGCTGACGGTTGCGGGGCCGGTGTGATGGACAGACACTGTGCATACTGTCGCCTCCTTTCACCCACAAAGGAAGCCGGAGTTACATCATTACAGAGGAAGACCCGCGTTCCCCTGGGCATGAAAGTGCATCTGACGTTGCGGCTTCAGGAGGTGCGGGAGCTGGTGTAAAGGAAGGATCTCAACCAGGTCCCCCAACTGTGGCAAAGGGTGGGCCCGCCTACCCTCAGCGCGGAGGCACCTTGGGGAGAGCGCAGGACGTAATGTAATTCACCTGGGAAGGGGAAAGGTGGTTTTTCTTCTCAAAGGGAACATCATATTCTCAAAAAACAGCCTCCTGATGATTTTACCATCTTGAAGGGTGTGTGTAAAACAGAGGCAAATAAAACCCTTTATATAATAACACTCAATTTTGTCATTTAGGGACTCATCACCCAACAAAACAAAACAATTCCCGGGCAGAAGCCTTTGATGGATGTGGCGCTCGACGGATGTTTCCACAGACGGGTCATAAATATTAATGGTATTGACAGTCTTGAAAACGTGCCCTGTCACATTCCATCTGCAACAGAAACACTCAGGATTTTCTTGCTTTGCTTCTCTGAGTGACAGCCACGAGCTTCTTTGATGAACTTGTTTAGTTGAGTCTGCGTTTCCCTTTCATCTTCAGAAATTACCCATCAGCAAAGGTTTTCCCGAGCAGACTCGGGTCAACTGAACTCAACATCTTAATGGGTTTTTCCTTCACCTTTCCTACCGTCCCTACTAGAGTGTGCATTCTAACATCGATCCTTTTATCCCTCGATTCTGAGTGTGCGCCAGGAAGTGGCTGAACCTCAGAACGCAAGTGAACACTGTGGTGCCCGGTTTGCAGGCCGCCTTCACCGGTGTCCAGATTTGCTGACGGTGGGGGCTGAATGGCCCCGGGCACGTTGGAAGGGCGGCTGGTCCCCTGAGTGGCCGTTGTGTGCAGCTGCATACGGTGCGCTGCTTTCCTGTCCCCCGCAAAGATGGTTACCGCTGGTCATTTGCACGTGGGTTGACTGGGTGACGTGGGGCCAAGGAGGAAAGAACCGAGCAAGCGTCAATATGGCAGGCGGAAGTGCAGGGAGGTAAGTTTGTAGACGGAAAACCACGTGACAGTGGATCCAAAACGACACTGCGCCACCTACCGGCCGTCTGCCGCGCTCTACTCAGGACTTCCTGAGTGCCGTCTGGGTTTTCTCACATCTTTGGGGGAGGCCTGTTTTGTGCTATCGTGCACACACGGAAATGCGCATTTCTGGCACACTTAGGGGCCCGTCTCTATTTAGGGAGCACTCTTACAGGGCTGCTGGGACTGCGTAAGGTTTTAATCACCCACTGCGGGGAGCTGGAGAGGCCGATGTGTGTCACAATGTTTCTCTTGCTCACAAGGACCTTGGCTCTGAGACAATGGCTAGCGATTGGAGCTCCGCGATAAAGTGCGACCAAAGCAGGGAGTCTCTCTTTTCAGTGTATTCAATTTTTAATCAGCACTTTGGCTGCCTCCAAATCTCCCACCCGCTGAAAGGTGGTCTTTCTGGGACATCTGTCCTGCTCTTAGAGCTAAGTAGCTTCTATACACTTATTTTATTTTATTTTTACATGTAAGCTTTTTATTTCGGAGTAAGTGTCGGCTTGTGGGAAGTCATAAAACTGGGACAAAGAATCTCATGTATGCTCCCCCCACGGTACATCTGACATGGCTGACGCATAGTATCAAGACCAAGAACTTAATATTAATACATTGCCCTTAACTCGACTATAAACCTTATTCGGTTTCAACCTTTTTTTAACCCAAATTCATGCGCATGTAGCTGTCTACGATTGAATCTCATACGTAGATTCGTGGAACCAGTAGTAAATTAGATGCAGAATCCCACCACGGGTGCAGAAGACCTCTCTGGTCACCCACCAACCACGCCCCCCTCCTGCCTGTTTCCCCGCTGACCATGAATCTGACTGTCTCTGCTGTTCGTCATGTCAAACAGAGTCTAAACGGAATCGTAGAGGATGTTACGTTTTCCCGTCTGTATTTGTTTTCCACTAAGTGCTCTGTCCTTTGTGTCCTTCCAGAAAGTCCAGCCACTCCTTTGCGTGGCTGAGTGGTGCTCCGCGCCACGGCGGTGCCAGCCTCCGCCCGCATATCCACCTGCTGAGTGAGGTTTCTCTGCACCCTCACCAGCATTCCGCGTATCCCTAGTTTCAGTTTTTGCCACCCTAACAGGTGTACAAGTCTGTCCCCTGTGGTCTGGGTCTGCGCCTCCCTAGTGGCTGACGATGCTGGACACGTGTTCGTGTGCTTCTCATCTGTGTCTCCTCCGTGGGAAATACTCGTGTTCGCCCATTTTCCTGTAGGATTTACTGTTGTTTTCCGTTGGGCTTTGTGAGTTCTTTAGGTAGAAGCTCCGCTGACCCAGAATGCTCCACTTGGCTGATATTTTTTTTTCTTTTTCTCTTTTTGCCTTACTGGCCGACTCAGAGAGGCATCTCCTGGTGACCCTGCCCAGATTAGCTCTCTGCTTTCTATTCTCATTGACTTGTAATTGTTTGTTTTGTGTTTTGTTTCTTCCCTTCCGCATTGTTATCGTATTTGTCTGAGATACTATTGGGTTCATTTGTTCATTTTATGCTCAGGTGTGTGAGTTTTTAGTCCTTATCTTTACTGACATGTTTCCCGCATCCACAAGTGAAGAATATTCAAGAAGCTGTGGAAGAGGTATAACCCCTCTGCCCATGTGCCCACCTCTCAGGCCACCTGCTTCAGGCAGACAACCGCGGTGCCAGCAGCCTTAGATTCCTGGGGATCAAGATAAGCAGACAAATGTATCGTTTTGTATCTTCTCTTCTCTCTGATACAAAAAGTAGACTATTTACTTAGCAGTATCTTCTGGAAACCACAGTTCCTAGAAATTCTCTTCTTTCCTGTGTCCAGCAGCAAGGGCGTCCACTGGGTGATGCCCGGCAGTTCATACGCTCTCCCGAGCTTGGCCGGCCCGGTCACCAGCAGCCCCTCCCATGCGGCACCAGGACCAGTCTGTGCGACTCATGGCAGAGGGCAGAAATCAGGTGGTCAATAACACACTTCCGTATTGAGCCCTGTCTTCCGGGGCTGCTGTCTCTGGGCTCGCTCACGCTGTGGGAAGCTGGCTGCCACGCTGTGAGGACACAGGATCTGACGGGAACCCGTGCGGTAGAGAACGGACTGCCCGGCAAACAGACAGCAAGGCAGTGAGGCTGGTCAATGACCGATGGGTGAGCCTGAAGGGACTCTCCATTCCCGGTCAAGCTTGAGATGACCACACACACCCCCATCTGACCTCACACACCCCCATCTGACGGCCTGACCATGACATCATGAGAGACCCTGAACCAGGACCATCCAGCGAAGCCATCGTGGGTACGTACTTGACCCACACCAGCTGAGAGACAGTAATCACTGGTTGTTTCAAGTGGCCGCGTGGTGGTATTATTGCTGCACTGCCACAGATGATTAAGGGGGGGCGTGGGCATCGTTTCCAGTAACAAGCAAGCGTGCTGGACACTCCTGTGCACTTGGTTCTTCACTGTCGGTACATTTTACCCAGGATCTAGACCGGGGAGGACGCACGGAACGCAGCATGTCCAGTACATGCGCACACGCGTTAAACACAAACAAACATGTCACGTAATTTGAGACCTGGGTTCTTGTCCTTATTGTTCGTGGCAGAAAATCCAATGCTCGTTTCATAACGGACAGAAGCCATAAATCTCAATGCAGACCAGGAGCAATAAGACCGCATGAGTTTTACAACATAGGCAGAGACACGCATTAGGATACACTGCCTTCAAGTAAGACAATAAAGCGTACAGTATTCTAAACAATAAAGCCGGTTACTATGTTTTGTAACAAGAAGGCTGGAGAGAGCATCATGGGGCTCAAGTAGGGCAGAAGTGCATGGAATAAAGACACAGGATGGGAGAGAAAAATATTAACAGTGGTTCTTTATAGTTTATGCTTTCCCATTTTTCACCAATGAGCCAAATACATATATTTATTATTATCAATTTTTTTTGGTGTTGAGTGTATCGCAGATTCACGTGCAGCT
The DNA here is from genome assembly GCA_004023845.1 of Helogale parvula. Classification (NCBI taxonomy): domain Eukaryota; kingdom Metazoa; phylum Chordata; class Mammalia; order Carnivora; family Herpestidae; genus Helogale; species Helogale parvula. The sequence goes on along the minus strand of PJEM01008107.1, from coordinate 81,334 downwards.
GTAGGAAATAAAGCAGAGGGATCCTACGTTCCGTTCATCAACCTCCCGCCGATGGTACCGTCTTGTATAAATACAGCACAGTATCACAATATCACAACAGGAAGTAGACACTTCTACAACCCACGGACAGGATTCGAATTTGGGGAGTTTTACATACATCCATTTGTGTCTCTGTATATTCAGTTCTAGGTAATTTCTCACCCCTGCCGATGGGTCTGGTCACCACCACGGGCAAGAATGGCTTCCTTACCACATGATGTCCCCCTTCACCCCAGGGCCCAGCCGTCCAAACCTCCCTGTGCCCCGTCCAGCCCCTAACTCTGGGCCGCCGCAGATCTGTTCTCCTTCCCTATGATTTTGTCCCTTTAGGATTGTTATATTAAGGGAGTCATATGGGATGAAATATTTTGAAATCCCATTTGGGATTTGGGATGTGCCAAATGTAACCATTCACCCACTGAAGATATTTAAACTGTTTCCAATTTTTGCCTGTTATGAATAAAATTGCTATGAGGGTTCATTCATAGGTGTGTGTGTGTGTGCATGTAAGTTTTCATTTCCCTGGAATAAATGACCAAGAGTGCCCTGCGGAGTCTCTTGGCACCTTGTACTACTTTTTAAATTTCACACTAAAAATAAAGAAAAAGATTCCAAAGGTGAAGCAGGCATATAAAAGTGAGCTGTTATTCCAACCATCAGGTTACTTGATCTAGTTAATCTAGGTCCCAGGATTGTAGGTGCAAATGAAGGTAATTACCTAATTTCATCTATATTATTTAATATTTTTTTTGAGAAAGAGCGAGTGTGTATGTGTACATGGGAGGGAGGAGCAGAGAGAGAGAGAGAGAATCCCAAGCAGCCTACATGACTGTCAGCCCAGAGACAACACAAGGCTCGATCCCTCAAACCATGAAATCATGAGCTGAGCTGAAATCAAGAGTTGGATGCTTAACCAACTGAGCCACCCAGGCGCCCCCTAATTTCATCTTTAAAGGAAATGGTTGAGAGGAAGGAAGGAATTGTATTTCCTCAAACCAGCAAACACCATCAACGGAGGAGACTGCTCAACTCAGGAAAAGACCACTCAACAAATGTCCACCGGGGAGATGCTTCCCATGGACCTGCACCTGCCCACTCCGCTCCGTTTCCCGGCTCTCTGTTGCCCTCTCTGCTGTCACTAAGGCTCCCAGGAAAACACGTGGACTTGAGGCCTCCGCTGTGAGCAGGGTATAGATGTTCCTCTCAGTTCTCGGGGTATATTTAGCTTCAGTGGTATCTGTTCAAAATGGAAGATGTGACCACCTTAGCGATAAATGTGCTTTAATTGCAAATGTTAATTATAAGCTGTCTCCATTTCGATTTAAAATAACTTCACCTCTTATCTTAAGAAGGAACTGTTCCCAAGAAAGCAGAGTGGAAAATATCCACAGCAGTGATGTCACTCAGCTCGCTGAGACTCTCTCACAGCAGAGGATCCAGGGGATGCTTCTCGGCAGGGGGCCCAGAACTGCCACTTTCGAGTCTTCAGGGACGACAGGAGTCACAGCGGAGATCAGATTGGGCCCCTCCCCATCTTCGTGAAGTCCTCTGGCTCCGCTGGAGTCCGCGGAGGGACAGGTCAGCCCCAGCCCCATCCTGGCACCGAACACAGGAGGTTGACGCCACGGGGGCTCATGAATGTTCCCTCGAAGACCCGGCCATTACCAGCCAGCGCGCGTCCCCACCAGCAGGACGATGGTGGGCCTCTCCTGAACAGGGACACCATCCCGCACCGAACACCCGGGTCTCCTGGTACGGGGACGGAAGGGGACACCCAGAAGTCCATTCTCTGCCTTGAAGAAGAAAGTTAATAGAAGCACCCCGGGGGGCGTCACCCATGGCAGACACGGCTCCTGAAATGCTGCTCAGACCCCAGTTCCCGACGTGGGCTCTCAGCCAGCAGGGGCCCCTGGGTGTGAGGTGTTGATGGGCGTAAAAAAGAGTCACAATCATAAGTGAAAATCTGCACGTATCCCAGGATAAGGGAAACCGGAGAGCCCCACACGTCACGTGGACTTCACCCAGGGTCAGGCAAACTGTGAAATTCAAAGTAACCAAATGTAGGGGGTCTATACCCCTCCACAGGACCACCCTCACTTCTGACGCGAACTGTCCCTTCAGGGGGTTCTCCCAGCCACCCCCAGAGTCAACAGTTTGCTCAAATCATTCACAGAATTCAAGCTTCTATTCGTGGTTGTGGCTCATTGAAGGCAGAGGATACAGATGGAAATGCAGCAAAGGAGGGAAGCAGAGGACAGAGTCTGGGAGGCCCCACACCAGCCCGGCATCCTTTCCGATGGAAACCTGTTGTGTCCACAGTCTGTATGTCGGAACACTCTTCTCTGTTACAAAGAAATGTGCTTTCGCATGTGTCTCGAAACTCTCTTTCCCCTTACTTTTGATACAAACATGGTCAATGAAAACATTTAGTCAATACTTACCATCTACTGTCTCAGACACCATTGTGAGCACTTCCCACTGGTAAAACGATTTCAACCCCACATCGCCCCCCACTGAGTGATGTGATGGCCGACCATGGCCCCCAAAACCATGTCTATACCTAATGCCAATAACCTTCTTTGGAAATGGGGTCTTTACAAACGTAATCAAACTAAGGATCTCAAGATGGGCTCACCCTAGACTATCGGGGTGGGCCCTGTACCGGGTTGAATGGTGGTGGTTTTTCCAAAAGACACGTCTATCTGGAACCTACACGTGTGAGTTTGTTTGGAAAGACTCTGCAGCTGTAACTGAGTGAGTGATCCTCGGGTGTGCTCATTGTGAATTAACAGGAACACCCTCACTCCCATAGCAGGTGTCCTTGGAAGAAGAGGAAAAGATGCAGAGAAGAGGCCAAGTTTATGTGGAGTGCAGCAGAGACAAGAGTGACCCACAGCCAGGGGATGGCAGGCGCCACCAGAAACTGGAAAAGGCGAGGAAAGACTCCTCTCGTTGGGACTGGTTTCTAGCTTCCTGTCATTGAGGCCTGTGTCTTCACCTGGTCTTCCCTATTTTATTAAAGACAGCAGTCAGGCTGGATTAGGGCTCACATCCACCTGACCTCATGATACCTCAACTACTCCTTTAAAGTCCCTGGCTCCAAATACAGACACATTGTCAGGTCCTGGGGCTCAGGATTTCAGCAGGAGTTTGAGAGGATGCAAGTCAGCCCATCACCGTGTTTAAGTTTGCAATTATTTAAGCCTTTGGGGAGACGTCACATGCCCTTGAAAGCAATGGCTTTTCTCTACACTTTGTAATTTTTCTCCTTTCCGTTAACTGGAAAGTAACAGTCTGCTGTAATGAGTCACTCAGAGTCAAAGTACACCAAATCCCTCACCACTATTTTTGTTTTTTTTTTTTTGCAAATGATTAAATATTACTTTCTTTCAGTTTATAGCATAATCCAAGTGACAGCCGATCCATCAGCCTATCTGCTGATGTTTAACTACAGCATTTTGCATTCATTATTCCCTACTTATATCATTCTTTTAAAAAGAGGAATAACTTAATTCTGCCTCTTGACAGCAGGGAAATTAAATGGTGAGACATAAAGATGAGTGTTTCTCTGGAAAACGAAACACCAACTGCGGATCTATAAAACCCAGCCAGAAAGAAATATGTCACCTCAACACAAGATAAACAAAGACAGGCTTCTGGAAAAGCCTCTCATATCAGAAAGTAAAGAAACTTTCAAACCTCGAACACAACTTGCCAACTGGTGCCGCCAGTTTAGGGAGCCGTTTGGCACCCAGAGTGTGGAAGACGCATATGCCCAGGCACGCGGGGGTTCTCCTGCTGGGTACAGACCCCGCACATTTCTTACTGTCACCCACACCATTAAATACACTGTGCGTGGTGCGGCAGTCAGAGAAAGACAGAAATCATATGTGTTCACTGATAGGTGGGATTTGAGAAAGAAGGAAGGAAAAATAAGTTTCAAACAGGGAGGGAAGCAAACCATAGGAGACTCTTAAATACAGAGAACAAACTGGGGGTGACAGGCGGGGACATGGGGGGGATGGGCTAGATGGGGGATGGGCACTGAGGGGGGCGTTTGTTGGGGTGAGCACTGCGTGTTGTATGGAAGCGATGAATCACGGGAATCCTTTCCCAAAGCCAAGACTACACTGAATACATTGTATGTTCATTAATGTGACAATAAATTATTTTTAAAATGTTGTGCATGGCATCTCCAAACACATACATGTACATGGACAGACATGTGTATACACACACACACATGCACACACATCTTTGGATGCTTGCCGACGGACAATGCTGGGGAGGAAGAATTTCCTCTGCCTTTCAAGGTCCTTCTAGGTGGGCTAAGAATCAAATGGATATGCGAAAGATTAACAGGAGAAAAATCAAATTTGGTTTCATTCTATGGGGAGCCAGAGACCAGAAACTCCAAAGAGCCAACGTGAGGCTTCTAAGAGCTAAGGAGAGCCGGAGGGGCTGAGGACGCAAAGGGAAGACCTTCAGCAGGAAGACAGAAGAGATATTTGGAAAACAAAGCTCGCCTTCATTTGCAGATCGGCGTCTCTTAAAGAGCAATCGGTGTTGACAGCCCTCTTCCGGCTGCTAAAGGAGAGGTCCCTGAGCTTTGTCCTCAGCCTGCTTAGTTTGGATTGCTTCTAACTCAAAATAACTTGTACGTCCAAGTGGCCCGTCTGGGGGCGGCCTGCTCAAGTCCCCTACAACATTAATTGAATGTTGTCTCAGGACTGGACTAACTCCTTCTCACTGCCGAAGTGTAGTCCACAGAGATCTGGCCCGCCGGGACACGCGGGACACCCCAGGGGGGCCCACACAGGCGAGGCACGTCAGTGACACCATGCTGACGGGACAGAACAGGCAGAAGGTGCCCAGGTAGTGGAGGTCTTGCAAAGACACATGCGCTCCAGAGGACAGGAGGCCTCGGGCACCTGCACTGTAGTGGGCACGGGCGACAGGTCAGCCTCTGGGAAGGCAAGGCAAATGGTGGAGGGGGCCATCTGCATCTCTGTCGCTGAGTGCCTGGGTCCAAGTCTCAGGGCTGCGAGAGGGCCCCGCCCCCAACCCAGGCCCACCCATCCCACCTGAGCTCCCGGCCTGGCCACTCCCCCAGTCCAGGCCCGCCCATCCCACCTCCAGGCCTGGCCCCGCCCCCAATCCAGGCCCGCCCATCCCACCTGAGCTCCCGGCCTGGCCCCGCCCCCAGTCCAGGCCCATCCCCCCTGCCGCTCCGTGGCCCCCACAGCCTCAAGACAACGCCCACCGCTGACGTCCAGCCCCTTTTCTTCCCAGAGCTGCGCCTCTCCGCTGGGCCCCTTTCGGTCTCCGAGGACCCAGTCCCGCCGCCCAGGCCTCGATGCGCCCCCAGGTTGGGTAGTGAGCGCCGGGAGCCGGGAGGAGAACGCGCGGGTGGAGCAGCTTGTGGGGGGCCCGGACCTGGAGTTGGGCGACCCGGCGCCGGGGATGGCGGGCCCCGGGGCGCGGATCCCGCCGGGAGCGGTGGGGCGCGGGGAGCACGCCTGGCTGGTCCCGGGACTCCCGGTGCCGCCCGGAGATGGGACCGGGCGTGCGAAGGCGGGCGGCCGTGGGTCATCCCCGCAGGCTCCTGTCCCCCCGGGTGGGCCTGCGGCTCTGCGGCCGGGAGTCCCAGTCCTAACAGGGGCCCTGCCCGGCCCCCAGCGCCGTCCTCCGTGGGGCTCCACCGTCCCTCGGCGCGAACTGCGAGTCTGGCTATTCAGGACCAGGAAGCCCGGGTGTTTGCGCCCCATCGTCCCCAACCAGGGGTCCCGGGAGCCGATCCTGGACCACGAAGGAAGGCGCGCCCCCAGCGCTGGTCTCCCGCTGGAAATCTGCGGTCTCCCCGCGGCACCGGAGACTGATTTCACCGGAGATTCGGGGTTTCTGGTGGACATTCTGGGATTCCGGGCTGGCGTCTGGGGGAGGTGGGTGCGCGTTCTCCTGGACAGACCTGAACTCCCCCTCTCAAAGCAGAAATGCAGACACTTGGAGTGGAGGGAATTAGTTCCAGAGCCTAGAAAGTTCCGGAGGAGATCACCTGCTATTATTTTGCTATTTCTATTCTACGCACGTGGCGTCGGCGACTGCAGGGCAGCGAGAGGATGGACTGGAGGGTGGGTCTCTGAGTCCTGGGAGCTGCTGGCGGCATCGGGAGCCCTTCCTGCAGGACCCAGGCTCCTGGGGAGTCTCGGGTCCGGTCACCTGACAGGGAGAAAGGTGCCCACGTGGGGTTGAGGGTCTGCAGGTGGCAGCCCTGAGCGCGGGACCCTGAGGCTAACCCACTCCCCAGGTGCGCAGAGTCTGCACCTCCGGCCACCTGTCCCTGGAGGAGCTGACTTCCTGGAGGAGCTGACTTCCGTAAGTCAAGGGCACACCCTAAGAACCACTTCCTCCCAGGAGCCTTTCTGCCTAAAGCTGGCCTCTAAACGCAATGGAAGGGGCTTGCTAAGTGACATTTACAAGTTGGTTTGGGGGGAGGGGCCGACTGGGTGGCCCAGTCCGAACCCCGAGTCAGGCTCTGTGCTGAGAGCTCGGAGCCTGGAGCCTGCTTCGGATTCTGTGTCTCCCTCTCTCTCTGAACTTCCCCTGTCTGTCTGTCTCTCTCTCAAAAATTAATAAACATTAAACATAGTTGGTTTTGCTTTCCTGAGTCACTACGCATAGCCAGAAGTTCCCTGGAAATCTCCCTTCTTTGAAGCTGCATTCTCTCAGACCAACAGCACCCCCCATTTACACAAACATTCTGTCTGCTGTTTAAAAATAGCCCCCTTTCCCCCTGGAGCTCCAGGTACTCATGAGTGGGATGGCGGTGTGGGTGAAGGCGTTTTCCTTTTCCGTGAACTTGGCCAGGCAAACTGGATCCCCAGGGCCAGTGCAGGAGGTTGGTGGGTCTGTGAATAGTGAAGGAGCTTGGGCTTTTCTAGGGGGGTGGTCCTGAAGGTCGGTGGGAAGGCTGCCTTTGGATGAGGAACAGGAATGAGGAGGAGGAGAGCGAGGGTACCTGGAGGAGCTGTCCGCCAGGGCAGGGCTGGTGAAATGGACTCAATCTGCTGCCCAGAGGAACACCAAGAGGGGCAGGTGGCTGGAGAGGAAGGAGGGCACGAGTCAGGGGAAGCGAGATCTGGAGGCGGGCATGGGAGCCCCACAGGCCTCAGGGACACCTGAGGCTGGGCTCCTCCCCTGGAATCCACCCTCCCTTCCCTTCCTCGCTGTAGAGACTCTTGAAAGCACAGCACAGTTAATTACTGTGTTTTCTAACTTCTTTGCATCAGATAGATATGACCCTATGGAGTAACTTATGTGTCAGCGTTTGTGGTGCCTGAAATTTTCTTGATGTGTTTTTAATGGAAGGAGGTGTGCCTTCCTTTTGTCTGGTGGCCAGGACACGGATGTAATGGCTAGAGCCACAGCATCGATCTTGGACCATGAGGTGACCTCAGGAAGGGAAGCTTCACAGAGTCGAGCAAGAAGAGGGCTGCCGGGTCTCCGATGCAAGTCCTGGGCTGATCTCCTCTGTCTCACTGCCATCACAGAGAAATGTATTTCTTGCTGATTTAAGGCTCTGCACTGGGGCGGGCTTCTCAGGGCCACAGCTGAACCCAAACCTGTGTGATAAACCAAGAAAAAAAAAACCTTCACATTTTATTCTGTTGTAAAGAAAAGGTTTGGAGGCTTTGAAGCCAAGAGATGGCATGACTTATTTTGTTTTTCTAAAGGCTCGATCTGGCTGCTTGCAGAGATTAGACAGTAAGCCTCCAAGAGGGAAGTAGAGTCGTGGGTTTAGGGCTCAGACAGTGCAGTGCCTGCCTGGGATTCGCTTTCTCTCCCTCTTTCTCTGTCTCTCAAAATAAATAAATAAAAATTTTGAAAAAGGTCTAGAACATTCATCAAAGTTTGTTCATTTTCCTTCCCAGCCAGTGGCTGCAGGAACTCTGTGCCCAGGCATACGCTAGTTTTTCTGTTTTGTGTTTTCATTACAAACTGGATGTGTCCTTTCTAGAATATGCTATCGGTATTTTCATGCATCGTGATGGGTCTGGTTTCTTGCAAATGCCGTGAGATTCATGCATGACTACACAACTCTGCAGTTTAGTCCTTTCTCTGTGCCGAGTGGTATTTTCTGGATGGGATGAATATACCTCCACGTGTCTATTTCCATACAGGACGGCTGATCCCGGGATTGTCTCCAGGCTTTGACTGTTGTGAGCAGAGCTGCTACGGACTTTCGTGTGCGGTCTCCTTGCGAAGAGCAGACTTGCTGGCTGTGTGGTAAGTGTGGGTTTAAGCTCTGAGGAGCTACAGGCGTTTTTGGCAAGTGGCCTCACTGTTTCACGCTCCCGCTGATGGTCTTTGAGACTTCTTGCTCCTCATTCTCACCAACCCTTTGTGTTATGAGTCTTTTAAATTCTACTCCTTGCTTCTGGAATCCTGACTGTGTTCCCACAGCGGACGGGCCTGGAGAAAGAGGCATGTTTGCCAGCAGACAGGGGGGCTCCGTCACAAGTTCCGAGATGCCAGGAGGGGTTCTTGAGTGGGATTTCTAGGGAAGCCTTTAAACTGGGCGTGGTCTCCTCACCCCAAGAAGGCAGCACAGTAGAGAGTCGCCCCTAGGAGATGGGTCCCCTCAACTACACAGCAGGTGAGGGCCTCCCCCCCTCCCCGGCTATGGGATGGGCTTCCCACCATCCTGGTGGCTTGAAGTCCTCTGTAGATGCCTCCTGGGTCTCCTGGGTTCTTGATGTCCTCAGCTTCGTGGTTCATTTTCAGAGCACACTTTCTTTCTTTTTTTAAAAAAATTTTTAAAGTTTATTTATTTTGAGAGAGAGCACAGGCAGGGAAGGGGTGGAGAGAGGAGAGAGAATCCCAAGCAGGCTCTGCACCAACAGCACAGAGCCCGATGTGGGGCTTGAACTCACGAACTGTGACATCATGACGTGAGATGAGATCACGAATCGGACGCTTAACTGATTGTGCTTTAATTTTTTGTTTTTCATTTCCATTTTTTGAAGCTCCCCATGAGGTCTGGGAATGAATACCTTTGGGGCAGGTAGGCGATCTTGCCCCAAGATTTTTTGTAGTAAGGGTTTGGTGGATCCTGCACCCACAGCCCCAAGGCCGAGAGGCTCCCCTGGGGCAGAGACTCAGATTCCGTAGCCTGATTTTTCCAACCATGGCGAAGAAGACCTGAGAACGGAAAAGGTCTCCTGTGTGACCTGAGTCGTGGCGGCTCAGAGAAAGCAAAGTGTGAGTGGCAGAGGAGGAAATAAAAATCCATCTAGATGCACCACAAAGTATCATCAAAGAAATAACATCTGAAACACACTTGTGCTTGCCAAATTTCCACAGAGATAATTATATATGGATCTTGTAATTTGTTGGCAGTTCCCAGAAGGAATGTGACATTTCAAACCAAAGGAAGTTCAGAATTGTTACAGCTCATTGGCAAACCCCTTGTTGACCTGACTCCGTTTCCAAGCGTTCCATTCGTAATTTCATCTTTTGTCTTTTTCTTCCTTTCTGCTTTCGGGGTGGTGAACTAGGAGACCAACAGACAGAACTTTCCTCACCACAACCATATCTACCTGGGACCCTTCATGTAAGATGCACTGAAACTTAGATCGGGTCCTTTTCTTAGATCAGTGGTCAGAAAACTACAGCTGTGCTGAATCTGGCCCATCATCTGTTTTGTAAATAAAGTTTTATTGAAACACAGCCACACATTTTCATTTAGTATCTTCTAACAGCTGCTTTCCTGATGTGTGGTTAAGACAGAGCCTTCACGTCCTTTTTCTTCTTTTTCAATCCTTAAAGGATTTGGGTTCTATGGTGATAAGCACACGTTAAGTGCTGACGGGTACTTGTTTAATGAGAGAATCTGTGAGTGTGTGAGTGCAGGAGAAATTAGCTGGAACGCCCCCCGTGTGGTTGTGCGGTGAGGGCCCTGTTGTTGCCGACCCCAGCGAATCTGGTCTGAGGCTGTGTTCCTTCTGCCTTAGGAGATCTCTTCCAGTGAGTAGGAAGTGACTGAGGTCCAGTGGTCAAACTTTCTAAGTAGACAGCCACTGGTCCAGAACTAGATCCTTCCAAATTCAATATCGTCATGTCTCAGTCCCAATGCTCCATCAAGATCATCAAGAAAAGATCTCCTTATGCAGCCTTGTTCTACCCTGGGGCTTTTGGAAACCTGCCAGTCCCAATGAACATCCCCTAAGCCTCAGTTGCAAAACCATGGAGAAGGCACGAGATTTGTGTCTCATTCAGGATGGTGTCAGCTACAGTTAGAATGTAGTTCCTGAAATGGTAGGACTTAATTCTATTTCATAACAGAAACTCTGGAGGGTGTTGGTCCCTTGGTTTGTTAATCCAGTGGCCAGCGGAGTCATCCAGAACGTTCCTATTTTTCCCCTCCACGATACCCAGGCCCCTGGCTGCCATTCTCCAACTTTGTTTCCTCGTGATCACAAGAGAGCTGCAGCTCCTCCAGATGTCACAAACTCACCCGGCTCCTCCAAAGATGGGAAGGGAGACGTTTCTTGTCATGTCTGTCTCTACCATAGAAGACCACCTTTCCACAAACCCTCCGTCGGTCTTCCCCTCAGATCCTGACTGATCCCCGAGGGTCCTGGCTTCAGAGGGTTTTGGTCGGATGCAGATTTGACATTTTTAGGATTCACAGTTGGGAGCGCTGGGAGCAGGCCCTGTCGCCAAGGATGAGGTGTGAGGTGGTGACTGCCAGATAGGTCGCCAATAGCCTTCCCCTCTCTCCAGAGCTTGTATCTGTCTGGTTCTCTGTTTTGAGCTGGGGCCCCATGTGCACTGATGGAAGACTCCCTCTGGGTTGCTGGGACGTCAGCCAGGCGGGCTCTGCCCAGTGGCTGCCCTTCCGGATGCCCTACGGAGCTCAAGCAAAGAGGGGACCTGGGCTCGTCGTGCGGATGCAGACAGGCAGGGGGCTGGTAGCAGGGACATCGGGATGCAGGTGCCCGAGCAGCGTCCTTAGCACCTGCGTCCTGTCTTCCCTCTGGGTTGGCGTCACCTCCAGCAGGATCTTCCCTCCTGGTGGCGAGTTGGCCGCCATCGGGTCCCCGTGTCCATCCTGCCATTGCGGTCACTTCGGGGAGGACACGGCTCTTCCCCGTCAGGGCCACTGGGTCTGTTTGGCCTGCCTGGCATCACGGACCCACCAGAACCCACCACAGAGGGCAGCCCACCTCAACGACGCAGGCGTAGAGGCTGGGAGGGGTTCTGGGGGATGGAGGCTGGGGGGAGGGGAGAAGCGGGAGAGGCTGGAGTGTCCCCACAGTCTTTCTGTTCCAGACACGGTGCCTCAGGACTCCACAGGAGATTTTCTGTCTCTGCGCCCTCAGGAAATACTGTCTGGGTACATACTGATAACATCTGTGGATTTTGCACGGGGCATATATTTTCTTCAACTATGCGATCCAGTAGTGATGTTTTCAAACCCAAAGAGCAACACAGATGGTGTTTGTCACATTTGTGAGGATCATGCTGCATTCTTTCTAGAAAAGCCTGGAAAGATCGCATGAGGGAAAAGACATTATACAACCAGAGTCACATCATTCCGGAAAGTTCTCACATGCCCGACCCTTCTCCTTTCCTGCCTCTCTCCCCATTTCCGCTTTCCGTCTTGCCGGCTAGAAATGCAGAAACGTTTGCTTTGGGATGACAGTGTGCACCTATCTAACACCTGTAAAAACCCATTCCATAATATTAATAAATACTGCTCTTTTTATTCCCTTTGTCGAGTTATGCTATCAAATGAGATGTTAAATGCAGGCTCATGGGTCGTGTTTGATGGCTGACAAAGTGAATATATGAATATATTCCGAAAAAAAAAGCCATGCTGCAGAAGCTGTAATCTCTGAATTGTGACAACCTTGGGTAGAATCGTCTTAATAGAATGTAACACAAAAACTGCCTGAAATACTGTGATAAGAAGTTTTAAAGCAGTTAAATGCAAAGACCCAGTGCACAGGGTTAGAAAGGCAGGAAAAGTCTTCGTTTAAAATATTTTAATGAATACTCCTTGTGGAAATGTGAGTAAATGGATGAAAAACACATGATTATAAAAAAAATAAGCAAAAAAAAAAGAAAAAGAAGCAATAACAAAAAAATACGTGTTCTAACAGCTAATGCCAAGGACACGGAAGTCCGCTAACAAATTTCCCTGCATGGGAACCGGATGCATCCAGGTCGCTCGGCAGGGGAGTTTTCCCTTCCGTGAACATTGCTGTCCTCCGTTCCTGTGTACACTCGGCCACGCCTGGGGACGGCGGTCCAGGGTCTAATGTACGTGCATCTGTAGCTGATCCACAGATGCACAGACCTGCAGTTCAAGAACCACTCTAACCTTCACGTAGACCGGTGGCCATCACAAGAGGTGCCTATGATTTACGTGTGCTGTTGCCTGGGGTGGTCTGTTATTCAGTGATAGCTAACCAGCACCCCAGCCTGGAGCTCTACTTCTCTTCCGTAGTTTGACCTTTCGCTGTATACACATAATGTTTTAAAAACAGTTGACATGTTATGTCATACTGTTTTCTAGCTTCATTAATATACGATTTAAATCCATATCACTAATGACTTGGAAGATATAAAAAAGTCTCAAATCAAATTCTAAGGATGGAAAGCACAATGAGTGGGATGAAAAGGTCACTGGATGGCTTTCATGGCAAAATAGATACTGGTAGGGGGCGCCTGGGGGGCTCAGTCAGTTGAGCATCCAACTTCGGCTCAGGTCATGATCTCACGGTTCTTGAGTTCAAGCCCCACATCGGGCTCTGTGCTGACAGCTTAGAGCCTGGAGCCTGTCTTCGGATTCTGTGTCTCCCTCTCTCTCCACCCCTCCTCTGCTCACACTCTGTGTCTCTCTCTCTCTCTCTCAAAAATAAATGAACATTAAAAAAATGTTTTTAAAGATACTAGTAAATTTGAACACATGGCGATAGAAAGTATGGAAAATGAAACAGAAAGCATGTATATGTATATAATGTTTTATATGCAGATTTATCTCTTACATATGTATTTTATACGCATAGACTTTTTCTGTTTTATGTGGGTATATATACACACATATATGTGTGTGTGCGTGCGTGTATATATTTGTAAGTGTTCCGTTTATAAACGGAATTATACAACTCGGGAGAACTTCCTGAATGTGCTTACTGCCCATACAGTCGTGTTTGTTTTCTTGGCACGAAAGGCGTGAATGACGGTAGCTCGCCATCAACAGCCGATGTCGTCCAAACCCGATGTCCCGCGATGGTGAGGATTCTTCCTGGAGCTCTCTGCATCTTCTTGTCCAGGACCCAGTACCCTTTGTCATTTAACTAACTAGCCAAGAGGAGGGGTAAAGTTTGTGTTTCAGAACTGGGTTTTTCCTCTACAAAGCTCATTGCCCCCCATGGTGATCTCAGGAGTGTCCTGTTCCTCCTGCCTTAAAGATAGTAAGGTGAGAATTTAGCTCTTCTATATTGAGAATGGCAGAACGTAACTGAATTATTCTTGTGAGTTAAAGAAAGCATCCATTTGATACCTCTTTCAAACCTACTCTGAGCCAGAAGAGTCAACTCACGTCTTATTTGGGTAGCGAGTGGGTCTTCATTGGTGGAAGAATATTTTTTAATGTCTGTTCACAATTCACCAATATTCATGACCCTTGTAGTCTGAGTGGGTGCATTTCTCATCAGTATGACCATCATGGGAACAGATGGTAATGGGGGGTGTTTCTAACATGATGGGCGTCTCTGAACCCTGTTTCCCCGTCCCTTTTTAAAGACAAGGACTCTCTTGCTTGTTTATTGATAGGCCTTTCTTTCGCCTGAGTACATTTCACATTTCTGATGATCGGTCTTCTCTGTACGTTATTGTGATTATCTGGTCTTGGGGGACCCAAGACTGCACATTCATGGGATAATCAATAGGAGAGACACCCAGTTCCTACAGGCAAAGACACTAACATCTCAGCTAGTTCTTATTGGAAAGAAAAATTTTAGTCACAACCTGCCTAAAACTTCTGGAGGGAGTAATTAGAAGAGATAATGAATCCAAGGCTGTTTATCTCTTTCCTCTTTGGTCACAGATAAACACTCTTTAATACCCACTCATTAAAATGTCCCAATGTTCGTGGCAAATCATATTTTAAGAAAGAAAGCGAGCTCTTTCTGCCCCCACAGGTGATCTCTCCTGGGAGGTAAGACATCAGAAAACTGGGCACAGAAGAGAGACCAGAGCTGGTGGTGGTAGGTTTGCTTCTGAAATTTTCTTTGACTTGTCCAACAAGACTGTCTTTCAGATCTGAGATCAATTCACCTTTATCTTTTTAAATAAAAAATTGTATTTAAAGTATACAAATGATTACATATTATATGTGTTATATTTGTGTGAACTACAAACTACAGTTGAGCTAATTGTTGCATCTCCTGATGTCGTTTCCAGTTTTCTGTGTGTGCTGAAGCATCTGCAATCTACCCTCTTAGAAAACTCCCAGAATTCAACGCAGTATTACTAACTACAGTTATCATGCTCCACATTAGGTCTCTAGGGTGATTCATCTTTGAGGTACCGAATGGGTCAAGAGCTAGATTTGACTTCCTTTGTGTGTGCGGGATCTCCTTTAAATGTTGGAGTCAAATTTCCTTTTAGGCTCAGATACCGTATTTTGTGATGGTAATGCATCTTTGAGTTTTGACTGCTCTTAAAACCCTTACGAGCTAGCTCTGCCTTGTGGACCCATGCCACCCACAAAGCCTGTGTTCCTCACAGGCCTGATGTGTTGGTGTTATTTAGTCACTGTGTGTTGCATTAAAAGCATTGCGCTGTTCGTAATCAGCCCCAGTCGGAGTATACATCAGTTGTGTTTGCTGTGTGACCTCAAGTTCACCAGCAGTGTTGGCTGGGCACAGCTGTGTTCTTGTAGGAGGCAGTCAATTGCCCTGAGCGTGGTCTTGGACATCAGATTATCACGTTCACTTCCAGGCAAGACCGCGAGAGTGTTAGCCCAATGCACCCAATTAGTAATACGTCTCAAGGGCATGGTGTAATTACTTATTTTTCTAAATAACACAGACACGCTCCGACTTAATTACAATAGTTTCACTGGGAAATAGAATTGTGGTAATTTCCAAGTTAGTATATCTCATTAATGAGATTTGCTAAGTCTTATTGGCATTCCTGTGAAATGCCTTTATGTTTCAAATCATTTTCTAAATTGCTAATGTCATCTGTACAAGAAAAAAACATTTCCAGATTTTTCTCCTGGAGGTGAAATCTGTGTTGCAGAAACTATCCGAGCGGCAAAGCTTTCCTGAGCAAACACAAGAAATAAGTATTATCTTTCCCAGGTGGGTTTGACATCCACCATTAAACATCCATAAAATAGGAATATTTTTCACCAGGAGTCCGGAAAGCAGAACCTACCAAGAGCCAAGAGTCTTAGAGTTGAGTCCTAGCTCTGCCCCCAGGGGATGTCCATGACCTAAGACAAGTTACTTCAATGCTTTTCTGCAGCTTGTTCCCTTGTGAGATAAATGGGCCATTCACTTATTGAGTAACTACTATGTGCCAGGCACTGTGCTACACAGTAGGAAAACAGCAGCTCATGTGGGAGGCGAGATTCCCAATTTCTAGGACGTTATATTCTAGCAGAAAAGACAACAGACACACAGATGAATCAATACATGAGTAATTAAGCTAAGGATAATTTGATGATGCAAACAATCGGATAATGTAGTTAAGTAGCCTGGAAGAAGTGAGGTGGCTTTGGGAAGAAGGTCAGAGAAAGCTTCTCTTGAGTGGCAATTTGAATAGCACAGAGTCAGCTATAGAAATGTTGGAGCAAGAACACAGCAGGCAGGCAAAGTGGCATAATTCCCTGAGGTGAAAACTTACTGATTCTTAAAAGACCTTTAGCCATAAATTGCAACGATTTCTGCTCTTCCCACTTACAGTAAGCAGCATGTGGCATTCGATGTTCTTTACGACCATTGGCTGGATTTAATCATCCTTATTTTATTGAGCTTTACCTTTCACTCAAGGTATCTCGTTATTTGCTGAATATATCTAACTAATTACACGTGTCTCTGACCCCTCCCCAGATTCCTAGAACATATTTCCACCATCCCTAGTCCAGGGTACCCCTTGTCCTTGCTTCCCAACGTGACCAGCCAGTTGACAGGAAAGCATGGAGGAACAAGAAAGTCCTGTGGCTCAGACTTCCTGGATTCCTATATGTAGATGTACTCACCAGAGGGTGTCTGGAAAATATCCAGTTAAAATCTAGTCATTCATTTAGTACTTGCAGCGAGGTACGGCCATGAAATGCCCCAGCACTTTCTGGATGCTCCAGCATCTTCTGATGAAGATGACTAGAACAAAGCGGACAATGTCTGTATCACACCCTGACCAGGTGAAGCCTTGGCTCTGATGGAATGCAGGAAGTGATGGGCGTCTTCTGGCATCTAGACATACGTCCACCAGCGACTGTGTCATTTTCAACTCTGTGCACTCTTAAGCAGTCAGCTAGAATGAGTCGTGGTGTCTAGTTGTCATCACTCCATACCAAGTGCCAGCAGGTCCATGATTAAAAAAAAATGTTTCTGGGGCAACACAGTTACTATGGGGGAACTTTGAAAAAGGTA
This sequence comes from Helogale parvula, assembly GCA_004023845.1. NCBI lineage: Eukaryota > Metazoa > Chordata > Mammalia > Carnivora > Herpestidae > Helogale > Helogale parvula. Next base: position 64,619 of record PJEM01008107.1, on the reverse strand, counting down.
ACTCAACTTTGTGTTCCCCTTAAAATAGGAGTCCGTAACAGAATCTACTCCCCAGGGTTCTAAGACTCAGATGCAGCATGCCAAGTGGTGAACACAACCCCAACAGAGGACACCTGTGGTCATCCCCAATGTCATTGTCCTCATGCACATCAGTTGTCACCTCCACTGGCACCTTTTCAGTAAAGCATTCTGGGATCACCCTATTTAAAATAACAACCCTCGTCTTCGCTCCTTATCCCTTCTTTACGCGGCTTCTTTGCATTTATTACCATCTCGCCTGTTACCTATTTATTTGATTAAATCTGTTTCACTCTAAAAAAAGAAGCCGCATGCTCATAGGGACCTCGCTTTCCTCTAGGAAGTGCTAGTGTCCAGGCAAGTGCATGGCTTCCGGTTGGTTCTCAGTAAGTGCTGGCTGATTAGAAAAAGCAATCTTCTCCCAGGCTGTTCTGTCGTGCAGCGATGTGGCTACAGTTGAGCTTTACAGACGGGCCACGGGTTGGGTCAATAATGCAGAGAGGTTTTAGCTCTTCTCAGCATGTCCTCAGTCGCAGAATGAGCTGAAAAGGAATTTGGATCACTCTTTTAGACTGCCGTCTCACGGACAAGCCAACTTCCACCTTTTCCTGATATAGCACCATATGGAAACTCCTTCCGACGCACTAAGCACTCTGTCAGTAGAGCGTATTACATTATTGCACGACAAGACCTGGAGTGCCATCCTGTGACATCAGGGCGGTCTCCCACCTCCTTGGTCTCTGCTGAGTTCAGATTAAACAAAATCCCAGTAGGTGCAGGCAGGAGAGATGCAGCCTTTGCGAGATAATGAACTTCCTCTCTTCCACGCGAAGGGGGATGTTAGGCATCACTAGAATCTTTAATTCCACTCAGGGGCTGATAAATCATCATTGAAAATGGAAAAAGAACAGCCAGGTGATGGATTGAAGTGGTGTTTAATAAGAGTTTTGGAAGCCTTGGTGTGCGAATCACTAATCTGTGACCTAAAGAGGGTGATTAATCAAAATCCCGAGCAATTAGAAATCATACTAAGTTTCTGGGTTTAATTTAATATTCATTTGCTGAATTTTGCCTGGTCCTGGATTCTCATTTGGAAGCCTTTTGTTTTTCTTACTTCAATCCATGAAATATACTGTCTTCTGAAGCCTGAGTTTATTTTTATATAGATGACCTATTAGAAGGCAACAAAAATGAAATAAGCCTAATTAATTTAACTTTTAAAAAGTACTGTTTTTATGGAGTAACGGAGGGGAGTTTTATCTAACACATTCACACTAATTTGCGCCGGAGCTGGGCTTCATGGGTATGAAGTGACTAGTTCGTGTTCCCCAGGCGGATTAATACTTGTGTTTTAATGGAAAATGGAGTTAATCAGAAAATTCCCTCCAGCAGCAAGGGATGTGTAGGTCACAGGAGACTGTCTGTGTAGATAATTAAAGTTCAGGTTTAGCCTTTTTTTTCCCCCAGAAATGTCTGATTGGATCATTTTTAATTTACAGTAAATATCAGGAGACTTGGCAGCTGCGTTTCCCTCTTCCTCCCGGTTCTGTTTGCCTGGGAGTTCTGTGGGCTCGTGACTTTGTTAGGCAACCTGAGGAATGCTGGCAAGAATAATGTGAGTAGTTATATCGAACCCTTCCGGTGTTCCATATATATGAGATGCTGTGGAACATTTGTAGTGGGCTGGGCACTGTGCTCAAAATTTCATGGGGCCATTTACGCTTTCCAGCACCCATTTTATGGATGAATAAACTGAGGCACCGAAAGATAACGTTACACAGGCTGAGAGCTAGCAAGTGGCTGGGCTAAGGTTTATACTCGCAATAATAAACCATTACACACATATACTGTGAGTAGGCACAGTAGGGCTAGATACAGAATGGCTGTTTGATAAACCCCAAGCAGCAAAATTCAGACTCCCTGACTAAAAGAGAAAAGAATACCTTTTCCAGCTGCTCTGGGATTCCGGGTGGAAGGTGTTCTGCAGTTGGTGCCTTGTGGCCATTGGCTCTAGCGCCTTATTGTGTGTTTGGATCCAGATGCTCAAGGGCTGTGCCCCACGTCGGGGGCATGCGGACGGATACCCGTCCAAGAGAGCATTCCTGCAGGAGCCCGGCCGCGTCACAGATGCTGGAGGGAAGATCGATGGGTAATTCCTTTCTGGCTCTGCTGTCCCTGTGGCAGCGTGCACGGAGACCTCCGTCAGCGTCTGGGCACTTTCCTTCCACAGCCAAGCAATCCCGGTAGGAGGAGAAGGTTCAGAACGTTGCTGTCGTCAGCCCATAATGCAGGATTGGATCCTGTGCTATAAGGATGTGATCGTGACCTTTGGAAAAAGGTGAATGAGGGTTGCCTTTTTCAATGTCCGTAACGTGTCCATGTGAAATTTCCTGATGGTGAGGGCTGTTTTGAGGCTTTGTTGGTTTTGTTCTTGGTGGAGGAAATACACACTTAGGTAATTTACAGGGATGAGGCAGTAGATTGGCAATTTTCTCTCATTTAGTTCGGGGGAAAAAGAATTTCTTTTTTTAATATCTTTTTTAAAATTAATTACTTAAAGTGAGAGAGACAGAGATATCACAAGTGGGGGAGGGACAGGGACAGAGAGAGAGAGAGAGAGAATCCCAAGCAGACTCCAGCGCAGAGCCCGACATGAGGTTTGAACCCAAGAAATCATGAGACCATGACCAGAGCCAAAACCAAGAGTCTGACGCTTAACCCACTGAGCCACCCAGGCGTCCCTGATTTCTTGCACTATACTTATAACTGTTGCACGACTTTGTGATGGTTTCAAACTTCAAAAAAAATATTAAAATTGCCCATTTATTTTCCCTCCAACATCTGTGACCGGCTGAGCTCCTGCTGAGATACTCTCCTTCCCACGTGTCTGTCCTTGTCCCCCTGTGGCCAGAGGCTGTGCACAGCCACACTCTTCTCCAGGCAAGGCCGAGGCCCTCGGGAGCCCAGCAGAGCGAGGACACCCATCGTTTTCTGTCTTTTCTTTCTTTCTTTAATGAGGCAGTATAAGAGAAATGAGCGAGAGGTACTAAGAAGTCTGAGGCTCAGATGTGGGTCACCCGCACTTCTGTCTCCTTCTTTTGACCAAACGAGGCTCATGGTTGAATTCCAAGTCAGAAGGACCTTTGATGGGACGAACTGGCATCTTCCCATGACAGCAGGTGTAAAGGTGAAGGCTGATGATGCAATCCATCATAGCGCTATAAATAGAAAGAGACGGGGTGCACGAGGATGCCAGAGAGATGGCCACACCCCAGTCCAACACCTATCGGGGAAAAGCTCATTAAATGAGGTAAGTGTGCCCAATGCCCTGCACAATGTTTGTGCATACTTAGCAACTAATATGTTAGTTCCTTTATTTTAATAACTTCCAATCTCCAAAATGCATATTTCTTTCAAGAGATGTTGGACCAAGAAGAAAGTCTGGAAAAATATCTTAATTCTCCCTATCCCTTTCCTTGTGATGGTGAGAAGAAATTAATTTGTGTGTGTGTCTGTGCCAAGCAGATGGTTGGAGTTAAATGTCCCCAGAGCTTGATGGTGTTGTTTGCATCATTAATTAAACGTTACTCAATATTGCTTTCATAAATCTTGAGTACCGTGTACCTGCAAGGTGGCTTGGCTCTGGTTTAGAGATTTGGTTATGGAAAGGTGCCATCTATCTACCAACCCTCTAATTCAACCACAGTGCATTTGAGTCAGGATTTGGAGAGGTGACTGGTAAAAATGGAGTGGAGAAATATGATAATATAAGCCTATTTTTAAAAAGTAGAAGAAGGAAAGAATAGTAATTGGAAATAGTTACAAAAATTGATAGCTTGTGGGGCACCTGGGTGGCTCAGTTGGTTAAGCATCCGACTTCGGCTCAGGTTATAATCTCACGGTTCATGGATTCGAGCCCCTCATCAGGCCCCTGTGCTGACAGCTCAGAGCCTGGAGCCTGCTTCAGATTCTGTGTCCCTCTCTGTCCCTCCCCCACTCACGCTCTGTTTCTGTCTCAATAATAAACATAAAAAATTTTAAAAAATTGACAGCTTGCTAATGCAGGCCTAAATGCGAGTGGAAAGCCCTCCCTTCTAGGTGCCTCTGTTGTTTATAGTGTGATTTTTCTTACATGGCCCAGTTGATAGAAAGGAATCTCAGAAGTCAATCCAATCACATGCACCGTTTTAGGACTTGGAAATGATTTGTATGGAACATAATGAAATTTAATCTTCTTCAGCCAAGTTTACAGTTGCTGGTGGATGGAAACTTACCCTACGTGGAGAGCTGGGTATATTTCAGAAGACGAGACCTGCCCACTGACATGGGACTCAAGACACCATGATTTTAGCTCCAATTTCCTGCCTGGTCTATCAAAATCCTCGGTGCCCCACGCAGATGCTAACTTGTGGCCTAATGGCCTGATTCCCTTACTGTGCATTGAGTTTTGAGCCAACTGTGAATTCACAGCCAACTTTTTAGAATTACATACATATGTTATATATAAATATAAATGATATATTATGTATATTTATCTATCGATATAATTGTATCTGTATCTATATATGTTATATGATGTAGGAAACAAAGGCCAAAAAAAAAGGTCCATTCCCCTACTACTACAGCCCATTGACAAGTCCTTAAAACAGGTAGAATGATCTAGAAGCTCAGCCGCCTTGATGGTGACACTTGCTAAGGGCAAAAGGCAATCTTAGCTTAACATTGTTCCAACCTCCAGGATCCCATGAGTCTACTTTATCACAAAAATTCCAAAGTCTACTTTATCACAAAAGTTCTGGAAACTTCCTCTACCTCTTCACCCCAAAATATATGTCAGCAATCTTCCTCCAAGCATATGGCCCCCCTATATACATCGGAAGGGGTCTTATGGCTGAGGGCTTACTAAACAGTGAGAAATGACTTTTTCCTAACGACAGCCAGCCCCCTCGGGGTCCTGGGAACCTTGTTTCCACGATTCCTTGCGGACATGTGCTGCCCCTAATCCCCTCCCAGCTTGAAGGTCTCTAATCAACCTCCCCCTCCCAACTCCTGCCATGTCCTTTCCCGGTGAATAAAACCACCTTTTTGCGCTAAAGACATCTCAAGAAATCTTTCTTGGCCATTGGCTCTGAACCCCAACATTTCCACATTGATATATATACTTAGAATTTCATATATATGTGTATATAAATGTATATATATATTATTATACATGTTAGCAGTTATATGGAACTATATAGAGAGAGTTCTATAGAAAATATATATGTATATAGCTATCCTTTACAGGTGGTTGACTGTATTATAAAATGTTTTAAATGTAAAAAATGATCTTCCAATTTTAAAACATTTTGTCAGGAGAACACTGAGCCACCAAGATAGTGAAATAATGCAATTATTCTGATTTATGGGGTGTATTGTCTATATCTCAATCCAATCTCTTGCCTTCTGTGAGAGAATTCTAAAAATTATTTTGCTAAAATAAGTGACTCACTAGTTCACCTGATTTATGATTCTCAATAAAACCCATATATTTTTCTACTAGGACCTGAATTTATTATTTCTTTTATTGAGGCAAAATTTATTTGGGGATCTCGAATTTCCTCAGCTCCAGCTAGTATTGGTTGGCTGCTGAACATTGGGTGAAAATTCCAACATGATCTTCGAGGCACCCCAGATTTTTTGGTAGCTCACTCTCATGGATTTGGGTTGAGTGGGGAGTCAGGGTGTCACTTTTGTGCTGGTGGAGACTGGGGCCCATCCCTGGGAACAGTAGAGAAGGAGCCATGCTCTCTTGAGAGTGGAGGGGCAGCCTTTCCTGAGCCCACGCCAGGAGAAACAACCCAATACTGCAAGAGACCACATTAAAGCAAACAAACAGCGGGGCGCCTGGGGGGCTCAGTCGGTTAAGTGTCCGGCTTCGGCTCAGGTCATGATCTCATGGTTCATGGGTTCGAGCCCCACATCGGGCTCTGTGCTGACAGATAGCTCAGAGCCTGAATCCTGTCTTCGGTTCTGTGTCTCCCTCTCTCTCTGACCCTCCCCTGCTTGCGCTGTCTCTCTCTGTCTCTCAAAAAAAAAAAAATAAATAAATAAAGCATACAAATGGAAAGAGGCATCTCTTTCTGTGAAACGAGCAGAAGGAAGAGAGAACTCCGAAGACACCTGTCCAGATGGAATTTATCCACGTCTAAAAGAAAAATAGAGCCCCACAAAGTCACAAGAAAGGCAGAGGAATCATCCTGATGGCCAGTGGCTCCCAGCTGCAGGGAGTTTGGAGCCCATGGTTTAGGACAGCAGCCCACTCCCTCCCCACACGCCTGCAATTTCCTTCAGCACATTTGTCAGATGTTTGATCTGCCAGTTCCGAGAAAGTGATGGCAGCTCAGCCTTCTGTCTCCAACATCCCCTCCAGAAGCCCCTTCAAACTTGTATTAGTCTGTTCTTTGCTACATCCTCCAAATATCGCTTCCCAGCTCTTAGGGGGTACCTGAGACACATCTGATGTTGGCAGCCATTGTGTGAATTCCTCTTTCCAGACCTGTCTCCCCCCTTGTGATATGGGCCAGGGCTTAAGCTGGAGGCAGAGGGGATTGGTGCCTACCTGTCTGGCTTCAGACTTGGCTGGGGTCTGTTCACTGTTTTGATTGTGAAACACTCCATTCAGGGACCTGCAGGGGATGAACCCCAAAGGCCAGGGACTTGCTGGAGGTGTGTTAAGTCTGTATGGACAGAGCTATATCATCTGCTCAGCTGCTGTGGGAGCATTTACTGGGACAGGGCACAGGGTGGTTCCTGACAGGAGGAAGGGACTCGTCCCCAAATGCTGACCGCCTCTGTCTGCTTTCTGAGGAGCGGAAGGACTGAAATGACTTAGCCTATGATTTTGGTTGTTCTTTTATGGAATCAACAGTCCCTGTAGACTGAATTGTGTTCCCATGTCCCCAAATCCATAAGTTGAAATCCTAACCCCCAATGTGACTGTATTTGAAGACAGTGCCTGTGGGGAAGTAATTGGATGAAGTCATAGGGCAGAGCCCCATCTGATAAGAGAGACACCAGAGTATGTTCTTTCTCTGTCTCTCTGTGTCTCCATGTCAGAACTTGGGAAGAAGGCAGCCCTCTGCAAGTCAGGAACTGGCCTCACCAGGACCTGAAACCTGTCACCACCTTGATCTTGGATTGCCACCTCCAGAACTGTGAGAAATACATTTCTGATGTTCAAGCAGCCCAGTCTGTGGTGTTTTGTTATAATACCCAGAACAGACTAGAACACTCATAAAGGACTTGTCTGAATAGATAGCTGGAAAACATGTCTGTGAGAAGGAAGTATGGCCTTCGGGAAGTCAGGTTTAGTCTCTAGGCCTGGGTTCCCATCTTTCACATGAGAAGATCAGACCATTGCTTAATCCATCCATCCATCCACCCATCCACGCATCCATCCATCCATCCATCAATCCATCCATCTAACCACCCACACATCCAGCCAGCCAGCCACCCACATATCCATACATCCATCCATCCATCCATGCAACTACCTACACATACATACATCCATCTATCCAACTGCCCACATATCCATTCATCTATCCAACCACCCACACATCCACACATTCAGCCACCCACACATCCATTCACCCATCCATTTTCTCTGCAAATCACACTTAGGCCTCAGTACATACTGGTCACAAAATTAGTTACTGAGCATACTGCCTGTTGTATACTTCATATAGCAGAAATTCAGACTCTAATTATTAGTTTTAATACCTTTTCATGGTCATTAAGAACAATAAAGATTTACATTAGGTAATATGATTGGTTTCTGTTTATTAGAACAAGAAACAAGTTCTTCTATCTTCAAAGTTATCTTTGATTAACTCTTACTTCATAAGCTTTTGTAGGTCTCGATCCCAAAGTAAGTGTGTAGGTATTTGTTTGAGCCTGTCCCTGCACGAGAGTCTGTGGTGTGGCTCTGGTTTCCAGAATAAACCTGGGACAAGTTCGCCTTCATGCTTGGGCATAACTAGAGTGAGCAGCGCCCATTGTAAGTACGGAGGACACAGGACCCCGGCAGACCGGGGGCCACACCGCCAGCATGCTCCGCGCCAGCCCACACCCGCGTCTGCGCCTTCTTCTAGCCCAGGAATGCCAATGAGCATCTTGTCAGCACGCTGCCACCGTGGCCTGATGACAAGGCTTAGAAAGGAAGCTATTTCCTAGCGCACACTCAGAAACAAAGAACTATGAAATGACTGATCCCAGGGAGCAGACTGGAGCCAGCCGAATGTAAGAGAAGAGGGGAAATGAACTTGAAAGGTGTTTGGTTCCATTGACCCTCATCTTTTCAGGACAACCCTCACAGATGAGCAGTTTCTTAAGGTGAATTGGAAAAAATAGACCCAGATAAACAAGCCCATAAGAAAAATGGCTGTTCCTCAGCCGGGAATAGAATTCTGGAGGTTTCTGGGGCAAGACGGGCACATGACAAATTCTTAAAGGTTCTGCCTCGATCTCTAATATTGATGACCCGCTTCAAAAGCAGCCACTGTGGCCACATGCACCACAGGCTGGGTGACTGCACTTGTTCTGTGCTGTTAGGGGTGAGGGACGAGGCGAGACGGGTGGAGGGCTGAGCTCCTGGTTCGCGATGGGGAGTCCAGACTAGAGGTCCTCTAAGGGAGACGACTCTTCCCAGAATCCTCCGCCTGCATCTCCTCCGAGATGCCCGCACGACCTCTTCCTCCGTGCGGGCACACAGCTGAGCCCCGGAGCTCGGCGTGGGTGTGACCCATCCACACCCCTGGAGCTGTTATAATAACATGTTCAGATTCCCTGAGTTCAAATCCCAGTTCTCCGTCTATTACCAGCGGGGCCCGGAAACACGTTTTATGATTATATGAACTTAATGTCTCTGTCTACAAAAGGGTAGACTACGTCCCACCAGAAGCATCTCACGGGAGCGTGTTGCAGAGGACAATATATAGTAATAAATACCACGAAATAATAGGACTATAAGATAGAAATACAATGATCAGATATAAGCATAAAATAATATAAAAAATAGTAAAATGCTTAGCCTATAGTAAGCAAATGAAAATTAATAATACAGGTCAGTTTAGGTCTATATGCTTTAAAATAAAACACAGAGGAGGGAGAGAGGAGAAAGGAGAGAGTTCATGGGGCACCCAGGCGGCTCAGTCAGTGAATCCAACTTCTACTCAGGTCATGATCTCATGATTCGTGGGTTCGAGCCCCGCGTCAGGCTCTGTGCTGACAGCTCAGAGCCTGGAGCCTGCTTTGGATTCTGTGTCTCCCTCTTTCTCTCTGCCCCTCCCCTACTTATACCGTCTCTCTCTCTCTCAAAAATAAAAATAAAATATTTTTTAAAAAGTTTAACAGAAGCAAACCATGAGGGCTAACCAGGTCTAGACGTGCGGCCTGGCGGTGACCGTGTCTGTCACTTCCTGGGACACAGGGCTAACCGGGTCCTGCACTGTGGGGTCCTGATCATCGTGCCTGTAACGTCTTTTATTTTACCTCCTCTCGATGACATTTTTAAAAATATTTTTTATTTATTTTTGAGAGAGAGAGATAAAGCATGAGCAGGAGAGGGGCAGAGAGAGAGGGACACACAGCAGAGATTCCGATGCGGGGCTCGAACCCACGAACCGTGAGATCGTGACCTGAGCCGAAGTTGGACGCTTCCCCGACGGAGGCCCCCAGGCGCCCGAAATCTCCTTTCGGGAGTGCGGCAGTGACGGGCAGGTGGCAGCTTGTAAGCAAAATGTTTGCTGCCTCCATCTGCCAACGCCTCATCGTGTTTTGGTTACGACTTCAGTTTCTATTTTAAAAGATGTTTATTATAGAAAAGTCAGGCAGCATAGACACTTGAAAACAACAAAGAAACAAATATCACCCAAACCCTAAGATCCTAAATCCTGCGTTTTCCCTCTCAGAAGACTGCCATTTCTTCAGTCCTCACCCCGCAGTGTGGCTATAGATGGATCACCGAGTGAATGGGCATGATGCGCTGTAGAAATGCGCCCGCACTCGGCCGGCCGTTTTTGTAAAAATGTGCCAAATTTATTTTCACATATTTAACAGGAAAGGATCCAAACTGACACCGATGAACTCCAAACCTTTCCTCTTTTGAAAGATGGATCGGGCCTTTTGGGATGAGGCCTCCAAGGTTAGAGTGTTAACTTCTACCACGGCCTCCCAGCAGCCCAAGGTCAAGGACAGGAAACGTGCCCCTCGCCGCAGGATCACAAGAGTCCCGTGTCCCAGGGAGACAGCTGGGCGGCACTGCTGCAGGCATTTCTGGTAAACGCCGTCCATCGTGCATCTCCCCCCACAATCAAGGAGCATGCTTACAACACTAATACCCTTGAGGGAAGTCACCTGTTCAAGACCAGGTGAAAGAAGCTGTCGGGGGTTTAACTAGGAGCAGACAGGGAGCAGGAAAACTTGGAAAGACCTCGGCCCGCTTGGCTGCCTTTCCTGGCCCCTCCCCTCTGGAACAATCTCTGCCTCTGGAAAATATTTACCTTCGGCTGAGAAGGCAGCCCATTCGTGGGCGGGGACGGCGAGGTCCTCATCTCTCTCCGCGGGAGGACAGCTTACAGCTGGAGCCGGTCACTCGGCTTAGCAACGAGCCGCCCAGGCCGGAGGAAACCTAATGCACAGAACAGTCTCGTTCTCGGGGAGAGGCAGACAGCCTCCCTGCCACTTTACAGCCACTAACTGTTCCCATCGGGGGCTCCCTTGCGGGCTCTCCAAAACTCCCTTTAAGAGGCAGCTCTGTAAAACCAGGCTCGCCTTGGCAGGAGATGGGCTGCATCTGGGTAGGCCAGGCTGCCTGCTCGTGGCGCACCGGCTCGCCCTGCCTGCTGTCCCGCTGGCTTGCCAAGGAGGGAAGGCACCCGGTGCCCCAGCCAGCACCCCCCCCCCCCCCCCCCCC
>PJEM01008107.1:0-53544 GCA_004023845.1 Helogale parvula | reverse complement strand
CTTCAGTGTTCTTTGGTTCTTTCCTCTCTTACCTGCGTGTGTTGTCTAGTAAATGGTTTGAAATTTTAAAAAAATCCCGAGAAGGGACAACACTACTATAGCACAAAATCTTCGAAGTGAAAGTAGACCAGCAAAGTCAACACCAAAAATGTACTTTTCCAAACCACACGTGGGCTGAAATGTGATCTGAACCCAAGGGTCTCCAGAACCAAGGTCAGTGTGGCCTCCACTGCCTCCGGTTGCCTCGGGGAGGAGCCCACGTGCCTCATTGTTGGCCAGCGGCCTTCCAAATGCCCGGGGGCAGATATCCTGTCACTTAGATGTCCCCAGGATTGGGCATGATCACTGTCGGAGACACTCCTTTCTGTGGCTGCCAAGACTCATGTAGACCAACCAGTGTATTCACTCCATCTAGTTCAGTCCATAACCCTGAGTCCGCGTCCACTTGTGAGAGAGATGGAGACGGAAGGAGACGGCACAAGCTCTCGACTCTCAGAGCACTGAGGATCCCCCGAAGGGACCAGCAGACTCTGATGTGGTCAGTGCCTACCTGGGGCTTTGTGGCATGAACACTGATGAAGACGGAAAACCGCACGCTTACAGCCCCCGGGAATATTTTGAGCCAGGCTGTAACGTTTAAACCGAATGCGATTTCTAAACATAGCACATGGATGCACCCAAAGCAAAACGGCCCCATCTGCAGCAGAAATGGCAACTTCTACTTAATGATGCTTCAGCAGGAGCACGGCCAGAATGAGCCGCCTTGAGCTCACAGCCCCTTCATCGCTGGCTGTTGCCAAACTCTGCAAGCGGAGGGTGGACGGGGGGAGCACCAGACCTTTCGCCTGGGGTGATGTCTGTAAACCCGGCTGTTCCGTCCTGAGTGGAGACATCTGGTCCAGTGTCGGTTTGATCACGATCGGTCCCCAGGCAGGGAGGTTTGGAGAGGTAGATGTGCCAGAGGAAGGGCCAGCACACAGCGCGTGCGGTGGTCCCGGTGTGGGCAGACCTGGGTTCAAATCCCTGAGTTACCGCCTCCTGACCGTGTGACCTGGGCCAAGTCTCTGAGCCTCTGTTTCCCCAGCTGCCAAGGGGCGGTGCTTCTGCTGGGAGCATGAAGGGGTCGTGGAGCCCTGCGTGGAGTCAACACGGGACGGTAAGAGCTACAGCAGCGGCAGCTGTGGACACGCTGGGGCTTAAAGACGCGTGCGCGCCTTGTTCTCGAAAACGTGCGATTGCAGTCTGTAGGCTGGACAAACATGATGTTTGGGCCCCTAAAATATTTTTACAATTTTGTACTCAATTTTAGAGATTTGTATTTAGGGATTTTCCTTAAAGTCGAGGGTTTTGGCTTATCTGAGGGGGAGAAAATGAAGATCTGGCTAACGTGGACCCACATCATCCTCTGGAGAAAACTAACCGAATCCCAGCCGCAGCCGCACCGTGCAGACGTGACAGGGCCCTCCGGGGGCCCTCACCTCGTGACCAGGTGCCGTTGTGGTCCTGTCTCTGCGGTGGGGACACGGAGGCTCGGAGGTTAAAGGACTTGCCAAGGTCAGCGAGCGAGGCAGCGAAGTCGGTACCAGCATCCACGTTCCGGCCTGGCTGCGGTGCCCTGCACGCCACCCAGACCGCGGGCCCCTCTCTGTCCTCCAAATGCCCCCTCCCACCGCCCACCCCCTGCCTCTAGCAGTTGCAATTCAAAGGCTGAGAGTTCACAGACTGGATCTGATTGGGATGGATGCCATCTAAACAATTTTAACCTCCGGGTCCCGGGTCCTTATCCGGCTCTTCCCAGAGGTGGGGCGGGATGTGCTGACCGTCACTCAGCCGGCTCTCTCCGGCGTCATGTTTGCCTCCCAGCAGGGAGGAGGCTGACCTCAATTAGGAGGTCTTCACTGTGTCTAGTGCCACGGGCAGTCATGCTCACGGGCAGGGCACGCTCCTCTTTGTCAGTGGCTGAGCTCGGTCACCTCACAGGAGGAACAATTATGCATCATTTGGACGGAAGCCACTTGCGTTTTCTCCAGAAGGCTCATTCTCATTTTACTGCCGATATATTCAGCTCCCTCCTCCCAGGCGGCGGCCGACGGCTCTGTCATTTCCATGTGAGTTCCAGCCAGGAGAACATGGCTGGTAGCTCGGATGACAAACGGCTAACGTAGGAAAACGGATGGTTGGCGAGGGGGTGCGGGAACAGAGACGGTCAACATCCTTTGTCATCGGGACAGGGAATTAAAACTGCAAGGACATAACCATTACACACCCATCGGAATGGATAGAATTTAAGAAAAAAATGCACCTTTTCAAGTGCAGGAGAGGATGTGGAGAAAGAGGAACTTTCTTCTAGTGGGGAGTAAACTGGACGGCCACTTTATTTTTTTAAGTTTATTTATTTGTTTTTTAGAGAGGGGGAGAGAGAGAGAGAACGAGTGGGGGAGAGGCAGAGAGAGAGGGAGAGGGACACTCCCAAGCAGGATTTGCACTGTCAGCACAGATCCTGATCTGGGGCTTCAACTCATGGACTGTGAGATCATGATCTGAGCCGAAATCAAGAGTCGGGCGCTTAACTGACCAAGCCCTTCGGGTGCCCCTGGATGGCCACTGTATAAAACACTTGACTTAAAATGAAAGTTAAACACATACCTTCCCATGACCCAGACTCTCCACGTCTTGATACTTACCGTATTCACGAGCCCGGTTCCTCAACGTTGATGGCAGCCTTATCTGCACTAACCCACGCCTGGAAGGGGGTCGAATGCCCTTCAGCAGGTGCGTGGACAGCCCTGTGTCCATATAAGGAAATAGCCCTAAGCTGTCAAAGCAAATTGACTTCAACATTGATGGATCTGGAAATAATTGTGCTAAATGAAAGAGACCACTCAGAACATGGGTGATTCCGTTCTTAGGAAATCACAGTATATGCAACAAACCTACAGGTCAGAAATCAGACCAGTGGTTGTGTGCAGACTCGGGTAGGGGTGCGGTGGAGAGAGGTGTGTGGAGGGGTGAAATCATTCTCTTGCTTTCAGTCCTGGTTTCCCAGACTATTACCTAGGTCAAAATTTAGAAAATATTATATGTTTTAAGTATGTGCATTCTGTTTTATAGCATGTATATGTCAATAAAACTATGTAAAATCATGCTTGGCACATGGTGAGTATCTGATAAATATAGTTAGCACGGAAATCGCACTAGATTTGGGGCCGGGAGAACAATTTTACTCCCCTTCAGCTTTTGTTCCTCTTTTCTTTCCCTTTTGCTCTCAAAGGACAGGAATACTTGGGGAGGTCAGGGCTGCTGGGGCGTTTGTCCGTGGTGACCATAGGCACCTGGTGCCCTTCTGCAAAGAGGGGACAAAGGTCTTGGGGTCATTCACTGTACCTCCTCCTCACTCCTCCCACAGACCACGAGTGGGGAAGGAGCAGAGAGAGAGGGAGACAGAGAATCTGAAGCAAGCTCCAGGGTCTGAGCTGTCAGCACAGAACCCGACATGGGGCTTGAACTTACAAACCATGAGATCATGACCTGAGCTGAAGTCCGACCCTTAACCAACTGAGCCCCCCGGGTGGCTCTGCAGACATCCTACTTCTTGAGATAGAGAGAAAAGACTTAAGTTGCAATCTGCAGTTTAAAACCATCTAATTGATGGCAATATGGGTCCTAAGCTACATCCTGGAAGATGAGCACAAGGTGACCACATGCAAAGCACTCAGGGCCAGGGCATCTGTGCCGGGGAGGGCCTGGAGACAAGGGGGGCCTCTGATTTCAAGTATTAGGAAGAGGCCAGTGGGGCTCCTATGCACGGAGCCCTGAGAAATGTTGTACAAAATGAGATCAGGGATGTGCACAGGTGCTCAATGATGAGGGGCCTCCCAGGACCATGGACAGAGCCTGGGTCTTGCCCTAACAGCCGGAAGTCCCTATATGGCTAAGCAGGAGACTGATGTTGTCTTACTTATTTATATGTAAAACAATTGAGTCTGGAACTGTGGCTGCTGGCGGCAAGGGGTTGGAGCATTTCAAGCCTGGAAGGTGGGAGGCAGCTCCCCGGAGCTGCTGTCCTCACCCAGGAGAGGGGGCACGGTGGCTGGGGCCAGCATGGTGGCAGGGGGAAGTGGCTAAGGTCCTTCAAGCCAACCTGAGATAGCTCCTCCATGACTTGAGCTGATCCGAGAGTGGCATTTGGGGATTCTGGAGCAGACCAAAGGCTTTAGGGTCACTTGATTTATTGCTGCCGGTGATCCCTTTGAAAGTTGGCTTTGGCCAACAGGAAAGCTAGTCCCCGGAAAGTTCCCAAGAATGAATCATGCCCTCTCAGCTATAAATAGGAAGAGAGACTTGACCTTCTCTTGTGACCCCTTGGGAGTCGCCATCAACCAGCTGCCAAGCAGTGTCGAGCTTGACCTCCTTCATTATCGAGCACCTGCCCAACTCCTTCTGTGGCCCTCCAGTGCACGGACCCGGGGCGTTGCGCCACCCGCCCTCTGGTGCCCCCTCTCACGTCCTGTGAAGCTCTTGTTCACCGCATCTCCAGCAGGACTTTGTGTTTGCTCCTACTCTGCTGTGGAGAACATGCGCGCAGTCTGCTTCCTGGAAATGCACCTGATCCATGGGGTGCGCGCACACACACACACACACACAGCCCCGTAGAAACCTTCAGAGACCCTGGATCATTCCGTAGACTTCCCCCGGCAGACGCAGAGGGCACACGGGTGTGGTAGGAGGTCTCGTGTCCCGGCGTGGGGGAGGGGCACATGTTAAGTCTCCTCCGGTTGCTGACTTGCCGAGTGGAGCCGCTTCCCTGTCACGGTTCTCTACGTTAGGTCCGTGTATCGGAAATTCCGATTCGATTGACTGTGGTGCTGGGTTGTAGTCTACAGTTTAAAACAGCCGGATTCATGCGAACATGGCTCCTACTCAGCTAATTCTTTAACTCTTTCAAGCAGGAGCAGCTGTTCATTGGCTGTAGATTTGTAGCATCCAGTACCTGCAGAGGCATATGAGAGCATGGACTAGATTGTAGGCGAGTGAAGACGTAGGGAGGTCTGAGGATTTGTAGCCAACTATTTAATGTACTATTGGAATATATCGCTAGCTTTTCTGACATCACTCGATACCCTACTCAGGATTTCAGTGGCCAGAGCACCTCACCAAATGGCTGAAATATAATGTATTTAATCAGTTTCTTTCTTACTGCATAGTAGCTATGTTCTCCATTATTTTACGCTTATTTATTTATTTATTTTGAGAAAGAGAGAGCGTGCAAATGAGGGGAAGGCAGAGAGAGATGAAGAGAGAGTCCCAAGCAGGGTCCACGATTTCAGTGCAGAGCCTGACGTGGGGCTCGAACCCACAAACCATGAGATCCTGACCTGAGCCAAAATCAAGTGTGAGACATTTAACCAACTAAGCCACCCAGAGGCCCCCGATTCTTTTTATGTTACAAACAGTGGTACAGGAAATATTTCCTTATATGTCTTTGTCTAGTCCTTTTCTTATTTCTTCAGATTGTTTCTTAGGACGAAATGATTAATATTTTAACAAATATTTTTAAGGTTGTTGGTACCTAATGCCAACATGTTTTACAGAGAAGTCGTAAGATCGCTTTCTCGTTAATGGTGTGAGAAACGCTTACCCATTCTGATACTGGGCACTGTCAATTTGTTTTAAAACATTCTTGCTAATTTGACAGAGAAAATGTCACATTGTTTTTATTTGCCCGTCTTTCATAGCTCGTAAGAGAGAAATTTTTGTGCTTATTGATTTCTGATATTTATGTAATCGATTGGTAAGTGGGACACATATTATCATCATTTTGAGCTTTTTAGAAATAATATGTGTACAAAGGTCGCCTGGTTAGCAATTCCATTATGCCTCATTAATTCATTCAAGAAACAGTTACTGAGAGCCTGCTATATATGACAGGCATGACTCTAGGCACCGACGATTTCGTAATGAGCAAAACATAAAAATCTGTGTTATCTGGGCGCCTGGGTGGCTCAGTCGGTTGAGCTTCTGACCCTTGTTTTGGCTCAGGTCATGATCTCATGGCTCGTGAGATCGAGCCCAGGCTGGGTTCCATGCTGGCAGCAGAGAGCCTGTTTGGGATTTTCTCTCTCTCTCCACCCCTCCCACTGCCCTCAAACAAATAAACATAAAAAACATCTGCTCTCAGGGGACTTGGCGTCTTCTGAGGCGGACAGAGACAATACGTGAGTAGTATATGTGCTATGTTGGATCCTGAAAGGTGCTAGGGAAAGAAAGACCAGGAACAGCGTCTGCAGAGCTAACTGCCGATGCTTCTGGACCCAGGGCACCTCCCGATGTGGCCACCGTCCCCTGACCTGGGGCGGCCTCAGCCGTCCAGCCAGGCAATGCTGATCTTCAGACGAGAGGTTTGGCTTGGGCATCGCGGTCCTGGGTTCTATTACCGACACTTACCGCTTTAGCTAAACGACGCCGGATGAGTTCCTTCTCTCCTCGGGGCCCCTGTCCTGATTAAAATGAGTCATTTCAATAAGACTTACGTTTGTCCAAGTGTGACACACTTGTCACTGACGGTTTTTAGTAAGACAGGCGAGGGGAGCCTGGGGGCTCAGTCGGTTAAAAGTCTGACTTCAGCTCAGGTCATGATCTCATGATTTGTGGGTTCGAGCCCCGCGTTGGTCAGGCTCTGTGCTGACAGCTCAGAGCCTGGAGCCTGCTTCTGATTCTGTCTCTCTGTCTCTCTGCCCTTCCCCTGCTCATGCTATCTCTCTCGCTCTCTCTCTCTCTCTCTCAAAAAAAAAAACATTAAAAAAATAGCACAGGTGAGGGTGTGCATGCACGTGCTTGAGTGTGCATCTGTGTGCGTGTGCGTGTGTGTACACTCGTGCACCACGCGTGTCTGCTGCTGTAATTAAAACACGTTTAGGAGGAAGTAAGGTGGTGCTGGCCCATCGGACGGTATTTTGCAGAGCCCGCTGCTTACAGCAAGGCTGTGCCTGTAGGCCTGAGCTGGGTTAGAGGGGGATCTCAGGCTGGTCATATTTTGAAGAGACACGGACATAGTACAAGGTGGGGAGCCCGGTGGGGCGTGCGGACTCTGTGCCTCCGTCAGATCCGAGGCCGAGCTCACCTGCTCCCACTCTTCCCCAGAGGTGTGAGCACGTGTGTGCACCAGGAGCGGCCCAGGGTCTCGGAGGTGAACCCCGAATCTCCGAGGTGAACCCCGAATCCCAGGCAGTGAGGGAGGGGACAGCCCGAGTCTCAGGGCCGGGACCCCTCCTGTGACACCACCACTCCAGACACACACCTTGTCCTTGTCATCAGTGTGTTTCATCTTCAGCCACCCAGACGGCGGAATTTGTCACCTACAAAAGCAAAGGTGGCAGCATTTCGGTCCAAGGTGACGAAGCCATCAAACTTGTATCTGCAGGTTCTTGAGCCACTGAAAGATGAGGGGGAAGTACCTTTATTGTGGAAACAGTCTCTTGTAACTTTTACAAAGAAGGAAGGGGACAAAAGCAATTAGCACGGTCCTTTGAAGAATTAGCAGCTGAGAGAGAGACCAGAGGGCCACTTTGTGAATTACAATTCAATCCGAGACACCCAGGGAGGCGGCGGAAAGTGATAACTTGCGGAGTATCACATCCCGTCCCTGTTTCTGTAAGATCTGGGGACCCCGGGAGAGGTTCTGGGGGGAGGCGAGGCAGAAGGGATGCGGATCCAGACACGAGATAAGATGCCAGGCTGCTGTGAACACGGGGAAGGTTTAGATTAATCCGTAAGACAATAGTGCCCTGCTGTTGTGGCTTCCACTATCAAGAGGACACCTGGATCTGGGGGAGGCAGAGAGAGGCTTAATCTAAGCACACGAAGGTCCACTTGAACTCCAGACGCAGAGGCTGCGCAGTTCGGTGTTGGCATCGCCTTAGACATTCTCTGCTCCCACAGCAGGTGTGTTTCCTGCTTCCCCACGGACGCACGGAGCTCTGAGAAGGAGCTTCTCTGGCCAGGTTTCTTGCCCCTCCCCTCCTCCCTTCTCTCTCCCCATCTTTCACAGACGGCTAATGTCCTATTAGTCTGTTTGTTTATTTTTTTCCTGCCTCGGGCTCCCCCCAAGCCGTTGGGAGGGATGGCTAGGAGGTATGCTTTTGTCTGTGAGCAACAGAATAGCTGAGTCCTGGTAACAAAATCGAGCAAAACAAGACAAAATAAAGGCTTGTTTGTCTCCAGGGCAAGAGGTCTGGAAGCTTCTGTTTCGGTTCCCTAGCTCTGTGATATCAGGATCAGAGTTTTCGAGATTCTTTAGATCTTTTCCCCATACTTGGTGCCTCATGGTGCCAAAATGGCTGCTGGACGTCCCCTCTGGATGGGGCTTCGCCTCCCTTCCCCTGGTGGGACCTTTCTAGAGGATAACAGGCTAGAGATTGTACCTCTCATTAAGAAGGGGACCCAGGAAACGGTTGCTTGGCAACTTGAAAGTTCTTTGGAGGAAAATAAATGAAACCAAATTGTTTCCCCAAACTACCGAGATATGATTTAGAGGAGGAAAAAGGTTCTCTGGGTGAAGGCGAGGCCACTGCTTTTCTTTCGTGTTCTTCTTCTAGCAGGATCACTGCCAGGCTGTTTAGTGTGAGGCCTGTTTCCTGTAGTGTTAAGAAATGAACCCCTTGGGGTGCCTGGGTCCTCAGGCAGTTTAGCCTCCGACTACGGCTCAGGTCCTGATCTCACAGTTCGTGGGTTCGAGCCCCACGTTGGGCTCTGTGCTGACAGCTCAGAGCCTGGAGCTGCTTCAGATTCTGTGTCTTCCTCTCTCTCTCCCTTCCTGATTGCACTCTCTCTCTCTCAAAAATAAACACTAAAAAAATTTAAAAAAAAGAAAGAAAGGAGCATTAACTTTGATGTAACACTGGAAATCAGAGAAAACCTTGCTGCCAGTGGACCAGTACTTATGCATCTGTGTCCCAGAGCATGTCAGAATTGCTTTGGGTTATCATAATTTAGCAAATTATCCACCTAGTATATGAGGCTGGCTCAGGAAATATGTCTCCTTGCTGTTTCATCTGAAGAAAAGAAAATCATGGTGGATAATTCTCATAAAGGGAAAAATGTCACCCCGTCCATTGTTCAAATGGCACGTAGAATGGACGGCGCCTCTAAGACCCCTTCTGAGGGCGCCTGCTTCCCCGGGTGGGGGAGGGGCTCCGCGTGGAGACAATCAGCAGAACACCACGTGGTTTTCAGAGAATTTGGTTTCTTGCTACCCCCTTGCAAGCTTTTCTGAAAGACAGCAATCCCAAAGGCTTTGTGGGAAAAGACCACAGTTTCCTACCAGACTTGCCTGTGCTGACATACAAACTGCTTTTCTTTATGCCTAAGTATTTTCCCTCATGATGTCTTAACAAATCAAACTCTCTCGAGACGAGTTTTGCTTCTTGGCGAGGGGGAGGGGATGGCGGCAGGCTCGGGGTCAAGGGGGTCAGAGTCTTCGCCTCGGAACTGCCACCACATTTTGCATTCCCCGGCTCACCTGCCTTCTGCGGACTCCGCACAATTCCCCCTCCCACAGCTTTTCATCTTCGCCAGGCGCTGTCTCTGCTTCAGGCGCTACACTTGGTTTTAGGCGTAAAGGGTCCAGTGATACCCACCCCTTACCTCCAGGGTTTGTACAGTCATGTAGAGAGACAGGTGTGGAAGCTGCGTTCCCATGTGCTCAGAGGCGGTATGTCTCCATATCTAAAGAGAGGGCTGGTTCTTCCAAGAGGGAAACATTTCACCTGGGAAGGCTTGAAAGTAAAGACAATATCGAAGCGGGTTTTGAAGGATACGTAGGAGTTTGCCAGGAAGAATGGTGAGCACTAACTGCCCCACAGGTGCCCCCTTTTTACATGTTGTAAACACCTTGTCACTGTTAGCCATCAACAGTGTGAGCGAGAGGGACGTTCGCTGTGTCCATTATACAGATGAGACTACGGAGGACAGGGACTCTCCCAAGCACAGGCAGCTTTGGAGCAAGCACACCGTCTCCAGACCTGGGCTCTCACCATCACACCGCACTGGCGGGCGCTGGGGAAGGAGCGTCAGGAAGGAGAGAGAAGGTGGCTGAAACACGGATGGTTAAAGGAAGTGTATGTGTCTCCTCTGCTCAAGGACTGGACAGTGCGGGACGCCCCAGCTGTGTGACTTGGGGACAGAGAGCCCTGCTGAACCTTCACAAAACATGGCGGACAGGTGGAATCTCTGGCAGGGGGTTGTGAGAACCCCCTTTTTCGGGGGGGGGGCTCCTCTCTTCTCTTATGCCTTCCTCTCCGTTGTCCTTGCCCACGTGGCTCTGCTGAGGACGCTCCATGTGCCAGATGCCCGGATACGCTTTGGGGAAGCCACTAAAATGGGGACCTGGTGAAGATGGGGTGGGGGCAGCACCTTAGTTACTGGGATGGAGGGCATCCAGAGCACCGCAGTACCGCTGTGGGATGGGACCGGCAGCGAGGACCGCACCCCTCCCTCAGTCCCTGAGTCCCTCAGTCAGGGTCACCTGCCTCCCCGTCCATCTCTCTCTTTGACGCACTCTCTGTATCCCTTGGTCTTGCCCACTGTCAGCTCTTTAGCTTGCATCTCTGTGTCCTTGGCTGTCTGCCTCTCTCTTGGATTTCCTATTGTTTTTTTTTTTTTTACCAGTCTGGCTTCCTCTCTCTCTCTCTCTCTCTCTCTCTCTCTCCCCCCCTCCCAGTTCATTCTGTTAGTCTGCATTGATGCTTGTATATTCTGCCCGGCCCTCTGCTCCTCTGTCTTTGACTCTATTCAACATGTAGGGTCTTTTTCTTCACCTCCTCCTCTCCATGTGCCCGTCTCCCTGTTCCTTCCCATCTCCTGTCCAAAGGACCAAGAGTCAGCCTGACTCCAGCCGCACCGCCTTCGCTGACCAGACCTGCTGGTGTCCATGTGGCAGGAGCCGTGGGACAGGGGTCCTGGTTCTTCAGTGAAGCCGCCGCCGTGGGCTGGGGTTCTAGCCTTCTCTAGAGCTTTCCTCCCCAAGCTGCTGTCTCATCGGGGTTGGGTGTTAACTCGGTGACTGATATTTGCATGCTAGCCCTCTGGTGACTGGATGTCCTATTTAATTTTCATTCCACCCACGGCAGAGAGGAAGACGCCTTCAGTCATCAGAGACGGTTGCACTGCAGAAGTCATTATGCAGAGCTTGGCTGAACCGCTAATAGATTCACAGGCGCCAGGAAGGAGGTAGAGATAAACACTGATTATTCAGTGCCGGCGCTGGGGTGTG
Source organism: Helogale parvula (assembly GCA_004023845.1). Lineage (NCBI taxonomy): Eukaryota > Metazoa > Chordata > Mammalia > Carnivora > Herpestidae > Helogale > Helogale parvula. The sequence continues at coordinate 42,275 of PJEM01008107.1, read as the reverse complement.
TGAATGAGCGGGACTCGCCCGCCTGACGGGGACCCGGGCGCCGAAACGCTCCAGTGTCACTGGAGCTCTTGAGCTTGTCTGCCAGGCTCCACCGTGTCCCCACCTGTCTGTCAATTCCGTCTTCTGCTCGGCTCTCTGCCCGATGGGTGTCCTTCCCTGTGTCACTGTTAAAAAAATGACTACAACGGTGATGACTTAAAATAGCAGAAACGTGCCCTCTCCATATCCCGGAGGGCGAAAGTCCAAAATCAGTGTAAGTTGGGTCGCAGGGGGCGCGTCCTCCAGAGGCCCTGGGGCCGACCCCTCCCTACTTCTTCTGGTGGCCCCTGGCGTCCCTTGGCTTGCGGCTGCCTCGCTGGGGTCCCGCCCCACTGGGCCACCGCCTTTTCCTCTTCCTTCTGCTCCAGGCCCTCCTCTCTGCCCTTGGAGGACACAGGCAGGTGTGTTCAGGGTCAGCCAGGTAATCGAGGACAGCCTCCTCTCCTCGAGACCTTGAACTTTATCACCTCCGTGAATCCCTTGTCTGCCATGAGGAGGACATCAGCGTGTCCTTGGGATCAGGCTGTGACGCCAGTACTGAACCAAAGGTTAATTTACTTTTCCAACCGACCAAGTGGATGGGAGCCTCCCTTCTGAGCTGTGTGTCCTGCTCGGAGCCCCCTCCCTCTGTCCAGCAGGCCTGCGGTGGCCCCGATGCGTCACGCCTTCTGGTCACCTTCTCCCAACAGGAGCACAGTGATTGAGACCCCCCTGGAGTCTCTGGGGCTGTAGTGATCTCTTCCGGGAGGATCTCCGTCAAGCAGCTCCAGGCCTCAGGCAAGACCTTGCCCTTGAAGCCGGGCACCCGAGTTCCCCGGCCCGCTGATGGTGGAAGTTGGACCTGGGCGCACCGGCCTCACTTCCTTCCCTCCTGGTTCCCGCCCCTCCCCCTCACTCAGACGAGGATTCTGCTGTCTCTCTTGGCGCGGCCCCAGGAGATCACTCGTCACCTTAGCCACCCACAGACTCCTGGCAGACACCTGTGCCCCAGTTCAGATGCCGCAGGTGGATCAGGGCCCCGAGTGACAAGAGAAATCAAGGCTTCAGTTCGCCGGTTCTTCGTCATCCACCAAATGCAGAGGGGACTCGGCCGCGGATTGAATCCCCACTGTTTCTCGTAGGTTTTTATTCACCGTGACGCGGTACAATTCTGCTCAGCCACTGACACGGTGAAAACAGCACCCTTCACCCCCTACCTGGGTCATGGCCACATGTGCAGCCTTTCCCCACGTGGCCGCGAAGGCTCTGGCACGCCCCGGCTCTGCACCGGAGCCGCCACGTGACCTCCCGGAAGTGACTGGTTGCTGAGCCTCAGCTCCTCTTTCGTGAGATGTGAGTCCCCAGACTTGCCGGTGCGAGGTGTTCAGTGTCCATCCTTGGGCACCGCGACAGGCTAGACTAGGACTCCCAGTTTTGCAGACGAGGAAGTGGACAGGGGCTCTTGCTGGCTTGGATCACCCCGAAATCTTGCAGCATGGCGGAGGTGAGCCCTCACCCGTGGCCCTTAGCACACAGCCTCCTGTGCTGACCCATCTTCCCGTCCCCGCAGCGAGGCCAAGGGTGTGTGGCTAGGAGTGTAGGAGCCGGGCTCTGTCTCTGAACAGTGAGTGAAAGCGGGGTGCAGGTGGGAAGACCTTACATGCTTCAGGGTGATGGGGAAAATGGAGACTGTAGGCCAGCAACACCCACAGCGGATTCACGGTGGAAAAACTTGATGTTTGTTGCTATGGTAACAGAGTGCCTCATGGACACCAAGGGCAGGAAAGGCACCCCCCCGCCCTGCCCCCACCACCATCTTGCTTAAGAACGCCCTGGAATCAGCCCTCAAGTTCTTATTTCTGCTTCTTTCTACAAAGGTGCTTCCTTGTTGCTCTTCCTGTAGGGCTGCTTTCTCTGCCTTCCATCCAAGCAGCACGAAATGGCCACAGCAGCTCCCAGTTTATGTCCCTACCTCTCAAGAAAAGAGCAAGACAGAGACTTAACCCTTCAATCCCATGGCTGTCACCTCAAGACCCAGTTTGGGTCAAGTTCACCAATGGAGCAATCCGTGGTGGCCGGGGTGGGTGGGTCATGCTTCTGGGCTTCCCGGAATAGCTCCTTGAGTCTCTGTGAACGTTCCAGGCAGAAGGATATCAGGAAAGGAGAGATTCCTAGTGAGAGTTTAGAACAGCACCGTTCTACATTTATTTAACAAGCATGGGGTGGCCACTCATTCACCGTGTTCCAGACGTGAAAGTTGGTCTTTCACTCTCATTGGCTTTCCAGTCCCTTCGATTTTTCTTGGTTCTCCCCAGCTTCAAGCTTTCCATGCAGAGCTTAGGGACTCACCTGCTCTATATTCTGCTGGCAAGTTGTACAGATGCATTTAATGGAGAAAACTTGGTCAATGATACATAAAGCCCAGTGGCCAGTCACTTCCTGACAGTGACCCCGGTGGGGGCAGGTAGGTGGATGCTATCACCTAGTTAGTCTTGGCTACTGATGGACGTTCTCCATCCGCAGGGACGATGTGATAATGGGAGTTTCCTCCAGCTTTGCCGTCTCCCCGTATTAGCTATTAGCCCCTTGACACAGCAAGTGTGCTTTGAGCTGAGCTGAATTTTTATTGAATTTTTCTCTAAGTGCTATCTTATTTGAAATGTCTTTCCTTATTTTCTTCAGGGACCAACAGGTAGCTGCATTTCGAAAGCGTATACCACCAAGATAGCCTATTATCAGAGGCCACAAAAATAGAGTTTAAATGGTAGACCAGACAGACTTCCAAGTTACCTGATGCCCACCACGGGCATTGAGAATCATGATTAAAGTTGTAGCAAAATCCTGAGTTTTTCCTGCTGCAAGTTTATAGCTGTCTTGAAGTTTTATAAATCATAACTCAAGGCATGTGAGGGCAAAGGAGAAAAATGGAATGAAGTCACCTTCAGGGGCTGGCGCTGGACCTCAGAGTCCGCCGCTGCTCCTGGGGCTTTCTGGATGTAGGCGGATTGAGTATGTAAGAAACCACAAGCCATGTGGCCAATATTCACGAGCCTTGGGGCTCCTTCAGTATTTCTCTACTGGCAGAACCTCACATTGTGCAGAACCCAATTAGTTCTTGGTGGGCATTTTTTTTCTCATTTGTCTTAACCAAAGTTTTAGGAGTTCGATGTTTACCCTCAAAGGTCTCTTTTTAGTTAGATAAGATGACATTGTAACTGCATTTATTGGAGGAGGTGACTTGGCTGATGAAATACCACAATGGCTATCTAGGACATCGGGTGTTGACTCTAAGTGTCTCACTTCCGATCTTGGCTGTGCCACCAAGCAGCCACTGCGTTAACCGGACCAGCCAGCTGGTGAGGAACACAAACCATGGCATGTGCATCTGCTAAGAGAGACGCTGCCCAGAACTGGTCTGCACTGCCTTGGGGGCCGGCAGGCACATCGGACCCCCACAGGCTGGGCCGTCAGGACGCAGAACTGGAAACGTGGGCAGCAGCCATGATTGCCTGCCACACAGGGGATTCTCCTTTCCGCAGGGAGACCTCAGGTCTGCTTCTCAGAACATCTCTCCACATTAGTACTTTTGTCCAAACTATAATGACATCTTTTTATCACCAATTCCTCAGGGCTTTCCTAGTGGACATCTTATTTATTTGTGTTTGTTTATTCTTTCTTGTGAGGATGGATTCTTCCGGGGGGGGGGCGGGATTTGTACCACTTGGTTGTTTGTTTATTGATCATCTTAATATACAAAATGGAAAAATGACATAAGTATGTGTTCAGGTAATGCTTGGTGCACAACTGGATGAGTGCATGACTGGGTGAATGGATGGATGGATGAATGGATGGGTGAATGGATGGATGGATGGATGAATGCATGAGTGAATGAATGGATGAGTGAATGGATAGATGAGTGAATGAGTGGATGGATGAATGGATGGATGGATGAGAGGATGAATGGATGGATGGATAGATGGATGGATGGGCAGATGGATGAACAGATGAATGAGAAAGTGGATGGATGACAGGATGAATGAGTGGATGGATGGATGCATGAGTAAATGAATGGATGGATGAGTGAATGGGTGAATGATTGGACAAGTGGATGAATGGATGAGTGAATAAAGGAATGAGTGAATGGATGAATGAGTGAGTGAATCAGTGAATGGATGGATGAGTAAATGAATGAATGATTGGACGAGTGAATGGATGGACGAGTGAATGGATGAATGAGTGGATGAATGAATGGATGGATGAGTGATTGTAGTTCTATCTAGAATGAGAAAGAAGCCCCATACATTTATAACCTGCCAATGCTTCACCTTCCTTAGCTCCATTACCATATTTTCAAATTTTCACCCCAAATTTTCTGTTTTCTTGCCCAGTAATTGTTAGTTCCACATTTTTATTGAAGAGAAACACATCATCTGTATGTAGAAGAGAAGAAAAATCGTGCTTACCATAGAGATGGTTGAGAAGGTCAAGTTGAGCTCCATAGTTGCATGCGCTCTGTCCCTTCACACATGTTCTTTCTAAACCTGACACCCTGGTATCTATCAGAAGCGGACTGTGAAAAGATTGAATGAGCAGGACCAGAATTTCAAGAAAGAACTGTGTCTTTTTGGAAATAAAGAATATGCCTAAATAACTCATGAGCAAAATAAGCATTGTCTCTGTCAAAAATATCCATGCTAAGACCCATGGAACTGCGCTCCTTGTTTGCTTTTGTTTTTGCCAATCTGGGAGTAAATTTGCATGTCCCTTTAGGAAGTGAACTTGCATATAGGGATGTCCATATAATTCTTTTTTTTAATGTTTTTTATTTATTTTTGAGAGACAGAGAGAGACAGCATGAGCAGGGGAGGGTCAGAGAGAGAGGGAGACACAGGATCCGAAGCAGGCTCCAGGCTCTGAGCTGTCAGCACAGAGCCTGACATGTAGCTTGAACCCACGAACTGTGAAATCACAACCAGAGTCCAAGCCGGACGCCCAACCTACTGAGCCACCCAGGTGCCGCTATATAATTCTTAACCTCCACTTGACTGAAAGCTCCGTAGGATAAGAACTCTATCTTATTCACCAGTGTTTATCACACAGAAGTCCTCATGTGTGTGTAGAATGGATGGATATCAGGGAAATCTGTATGAGTCAGCTAGAGCTGTCATAACAAAACACCCAGGGCAGGGTGACTTAAACAATAGAAATTCATTTTTTAAGGACCCTGGTTCTGTCATTGTGCCCTAATCACCTCATTGGCTCTTCATGACCCCCCTAGAGCCTTCTCTCCAAACAGTCATATTGGGGTTAAGGCTTCCACATGTGAATTTGGGGAGCACCATTCTGTCCATAGCTCTATACAAAGATGCAGTGAGCTCCTCTCCCCGTGGTCACATAGTCTTTGCTAGAACATTCCCAGGGAAGGCCCTGCTGTTGGAAATCTTCAAAGAGGAGAGGACTGGTATCTGGACCACCTTTGTTGAAGTGATCTGACTTGGGCTTGAGACCTTGGGGGCTGTGGTCCAAGTGTGGTGTTGCTTCATGGAATACTTCTGTTCCATCAGGGATACTGATGGTCTGCCCTGAGCACTGCAAGGTGCAGGGGGCTTGGCGGGCTCCCTTCTGGATGGGGTACGGCCATGAGTCCCACCCACGGAGGGTGATAGCCAGCCTTAGAGAAAGAACTAGTTGAACTTTCTGGAGCTCTCACTGTGCGCTAGGCTCTATCATAAGCAAGTTGGATGTACTGACTCATTAAACTCACACATGTTTCTGAGGCAGGTAATGCCATTTATCCTGTGATGTTATAGATCCGTAATCAGAGGTGCAGGGGTGCTCAGTAAATCCCCCAGGTCACCCAGCAGGTACTCACAGGTGTGTGCAGGCCCAGGAGTGCTCCTCACCATGCTGGGCATTACTGAATTTTCAGGGTGGATGTGTAGACAGAGGTCATTCTCAGAAACTAGTAGCAAATTACCACTTCTTGCTAATTTCCATCAAAGGGACCTGTTGGTCAGAGCGAGCTTTTTGAATTTTCAAAAACACTTCTGTGTTTAACCACATCACCTCTAAACCTCGTATTACCTCTTGATTCGTTTTTCCTTTTTTTCAGTTTCTTTGAAGGTCTTTTCAGGAAGGAAGAAAAATGTGACCTCCAGGGAGTTGATTATAGTGTAAGCTTGAGAATCTGTCTTTCTGACTGAAGGCTGGGCTCCTGTTTCTCCGTTACTGGTAACTACTGTTTGTCCATGAACCTTCGCTTCCAGAGCACCAGAAGCCAGTCCGCCTCATCAGCAAGGGGCCAGATAGTTTTTCCATTCTTGGAGAGAAATAGCTAAAAACGCCATGGCTGCTCCAGAAGGTAGAGCCTGCCAACCTATTCCATGATAGTAAAGCTTTTAGGTTCCCAATATCCACTGGACTGAGCACTAATGAGGAACCAAAAGACTCCCAAAAAGTCACATTAACATTTTAAAGGCTTTTCTCCTTTTGAAACTTAGTTTACAATGGGTAAGGTAAGGCTCACTTTTCCTCACAGATGTGCTGTCAGAGGAAACCTGAACATTACCTGCTGTTTGCTCTGAAATGCAAAGGAAATCTGTCACTAAGTAGAAGCTGATGTCATCCCAGGAGATGATCTGCAGCCTGCAATTCCCAAGTACAAAAGAGCTCTCCCACCAAGGTCTCCTGAAATGGAAACCTTAAATGGTTTCCTTAAATGGTTACACAAAGCGTGAAGTGAGAGGAAGAAGGATTAAGTGATCAGTGAGGTGTTTCTTGAACGCAGACCTATGGGGGGGGGCATGCTTCAGCCTTAGTAACGAAGGTGAGGACCTTCCGGAAGATTCTGCCTGGATGGACGTGCACCCAGGTGATAGGCAGTGGCTCTCGGCAAGTCTACCATAGTTCTTAGGTTACTTATGGTGTTCTGGCTCTCCATGGTAAGAATGCAACCACACCGACTCTAGCATGCTCTCTTCACAGAGGAGGGATCTTGGCTTATACAACTGAAAACATCATGATGGCTCTATACAAAGTTGGGTCAAGGGGCTCTCCGGTTGAACCAGATTTTTCTAGAACTTTTCATTCCTGAGGCCCCCTGTACGTGGGGACACTGAACCACACGTAGGTCCCCAGCTGGCTCAGGACCCCTGCTTTGCCTAGGCTTTTCCTCCTGACCTCATTCACTCCACAGCTGCCCTGCCCTGTCCAGGGATCAGTCTGTTGGCCTTCTGGACTGGCTTCATGGGGACGTGCCTAGGACAGGGGGGTCGTTCCCTGAGACTCCAGCCTCCTGACGGCAGGGACCATGTTTTACTTACTTCTGCATTGCTTGGGTCTGTATTGATGGGGTTTCGGGGGTGGCGGTGGAGTCCAAAGCTGGCGGCCAAGAAAGAACTTTTGAGACATCTCTGATACAAAAATGGTGGTTTTATTAAAGCACAAGGACAGGACCCTTGGGCAGAAAGAGCTGCCCTGGGACTGGTTATATACTATGGAGTCGGGAGAGGTAAAGGCAATGGACGTAGATAGGCTAAAGAGGACTCTGGAGATCGGAGGCCTTCCTCTGGTCAAGCTAAGGCTGTTTTCCCTCTAAAGAGGCATTAGCGTTAGGACAGTGGGGCCAAGAGTGGGGGGGTTCCTGGAGACTGTTACACGCTGTATCTGCTTCAAGTATTAGGCGATGGGCTGCGGGTTATAAGGAAATTTAATTTTACCTGCCATTTCCTTCAGCCTTGGTTCCCACATCACTGTGGAGGGGAGGGCGATGTGGGAAACTGAGTCAATAGGTTTCTAGAGATCAGGCATTGATTAGATCGGCTTTTCTTATAACTGACTAAGATATTTGCAAACTGGTGGAGACTCTGTCCTGCAGCGGCTGTGATCAGTTAACCATTTGCTTTCCCCTTCCCTTTGTCCTTGGGCGGCAGGGGTGCCTGAGGAATGTCGCACTCACACCCCACCTGGGGGGAGGGTGTTGTTAGCTGGTGCTTTGCCCTCAGCCTGCCTTTCGCTGCCTCATCAATATGACTACTACTAGTACTACTAACAGTAATAGAATTATTAGTACAAGTAGGAGCTCACACTTGCTCAAACAACAAGCATCTTGATACGCACACCAGCAGACTCAACTGCATACAGACGGCACGCATTCGGAGAATTTCATTTGAAAATGGCGACCATAGGACGTCAGCCCTGGTTTGAGCCTTGGCTGTAGGAGGGCAGAAAATAAGTACCTGGTTCTTAGCTGGGTTTGAGGAGTAAGATGGATGTGTCTTTGTGGCCACCATGGCCAGCACTTCCTACAAATTACTGGGCATGCATTTCCTTCCCATCGCCCATCCCCAGCAGCCAGAATTAAAATATAAAGTGTCCGGCAGCTCCGAGTTCTTGCCCAGCTTGGTTCTCCCTTCTCTCAGCAACACCGCCATCTGTCATGCCTTTCTGGCGGGAGACAGGGCATCTATTTCCTGTTTTCTGGACTGGAGAGAACACCTTGTTCTTAACCTTCTGCTCCCGCTGTGTAGATTATGATTTCAATATTAATTAGAAAGGTTTTTTTTTCCCACTACTGTTTTGGCAACCTCCACTAAGAACACGCATTCTTAAATCCTTTAATGTGGCAGCTCGAAGCTGCCAGTTCCCCAGCCTCTTTGCTGGCCCAGAACGTTCTTCCTCCTCCTGGGGCGAAGCTTCCCAGGGCGTCTCCAGCCCCCTGCAGCCACCTGCGCCCTCAGAGCTTCGGGGCCCTTCGTGGGCCACGGGTCTCAGATTGCTCACCCCTGGCTCTTACTGCCTTGTTCCTTTTGGAGATGCATTCATTCTGTGCTCAGTGAGAGAAAAGAACACCTTCATCTCTGTGGCACGTGGGTGGGTGAGCCTCTGACTCTGGATTGTAGCTCAGGTCATAATCCGAGGGTCATAAGACAGAGCCTGATGTCTGGTTCCATGCTCACAGCGTGGAGCCTGCTTGGGATTCTCTCTCTCTCTCTCTCTCTCTCTCTCTCTCTCTCTTTCTTTCTCTCCCTCTCTCTTTGCCCGTCCTCTGCTCAGGCACAGCATGAAGGGAACTGCAGTTTCAGCAAAAGCCCTGGGCTTGACTTGACAGGAGAAATCCACACCACATCCCGCCTGCAGCCTGGCTGCAGTGCGCAGGGGACGGGAGCATGATGACTGTCATGCCTGAGTCACCGGCCACTCCTGGATCCGCTCTATGCAGTCGGCCCAAACCGAGCAAGGGGAAGCGAGGTCTCCCCAGGGAAAATCAGAGCTCTGTCACTCTGAGAAGCAGGAATGACTATCAGGCCGTCAACAATAATGACAGAGTTCCGTTCCGATTTGCCTGGCCCCTTAAACACGCCGCGGAGCACTGGAGAAACAGCATGTGGCAGCGACAGCGGCTAATACCGCTGAGACGCTGACTACAGACCAGCTGCTCTTCTAAGGAACTTCTGCGTCCCCTTCCCGTAAGGCGCTACAGTTCTGAGGCGAGTTAGGTCACTATCCCCACTCTACAGAGGGGAAACTGAGGCAGGAAAGGTAAGTAATGGCCAAGATTTCACGAGTCATAGTAGAGGTCTGGGCTTGAACCCAGGCCTGTGCTGGTCTGCTGTTCTGCCCATAGCCGCCACTCTGTTTTCCCCTGCTGCAGAAATCCAATGTTCCTCTCCTGGCTGCTGATTGTGAAGCTCAGCAAGTCAGTTCGGCTCCAAGAGCCTCAGTTTCTTCCTCTTAACAGAAAGGATAAGCTCAGGCTGGCTCCCCAGCCCTGTATGCGAATATGATACACAATTGTTATTCGTTAGTCAATCAACAAACGTCGGTTTCCAGCTGCTTCTTGAGGGAAAATGAGCCACAGCAGTGAGTAAGACATTTCCTATCATTGATACTTTGCACAATGCACTTCATGAAACAAATACCAGTTTATCGTTACCATTACTGCCGCTCCATTACTGCCACTCCTGGGGATAAGTCAGTGGACTTGTGGGCTGTGTCTCTGCAAGTTAAAACAATGTTTTAAATGTTTATTTATTTTGAGAGAGAGAGAAACAGACCGCAAGGGAAGGAGGAGCAGAGAGAAAGAAGAAGACACCAGATCTGAAGCAGGCTCCAGGCTCTGAGCTGTCAGCACAGAGCCTGACACTGGGCTCAGACCCACAAACCATGAGATTGTGACCTGAGCCAAAGTCGGATGTTTAACCGACTGAGCCATTCAGACACTGTGTTTCTGCAAGTTTAAAGCCCTAAGTGTGAGAGCATTTTTCAGGCACACTGACCATGGTAGAGACTACAGCTTAGCTGTGTTTAGCCCTTAGTGGAGGCTTTTACTGAACTTTATAAGATGTTATTAGTCATTAGCACTGAGGCTGTCAAATCCTCCCCTCGTGACCATTGTTCTAATACAAAGTGACACCGAGAAGCCCGTCAGGCGAGGGACGGGCAGATGCATGGGGGACGCCTGTCAGCCCGCCCTCAGCCATGGCGGAGGATCTGGTCCCAGAGGCCCCTGCTTCAGCCCCTCCCTTGACTCCACCAAAGCTGATCTTTCCATTAAAAGACCTCACAGTGGAATGTTTGCCTTTACAAAACAGAGTGCATGGTGCATTGAGAGCTGTGAGCCGGAAGCTGACGTCCCCCCGCCTGAGAAGCCCCCAGCCCAGGTGACCCTGAGCAAAGCAGTGACCTGGCCCCTTGCTCAGTGCAGCTGAGGGATGTGTCCAGTGACGGCAGCTCCCTGGCACGTGGCCTGAGAGCCAGGGGGCACATTTCCACCCCCCCGCCAAGTTCCAGGAGGGATCCGACCCCTCCTCGGCTTTGCTTGCTCCCCTGGGGCCCCGGGGACTGTCTCCTCCTTCCCTACCGCCCTCGCACCTGCCGGCTCCCTCAGGCTGCGCAGCCATCCACGGCCTGCCTCCCGCGGTCCATCCACTGCCCTTCCCCCATCTGTCCGTTTCCTTCCTGGCTCTGTGCCCATACTTTAACCTCACCATTGAAATAAAATACTCCATTCGTTTCTATTTCATACTGCTGATGATGCATTTCAGACAGTCCTTACTACCATGATGATATGTGGGTAGATGCCCGGCATAGACGTCTATACCGCAGGGTGTGGCATCTGGGCCACAGGGCATTGGTGTGGGCCCCGGCGCTGGTGCCCCTGATGTTACCTCGGCCGAGGCGTTCCAAGTGTCCAAGCCCAGCTTGGTCATGTCCTCCAAATACACATCCTACTCGATACGAGTGTCTTGTCTGTTTCACGGCCATGGGAGAAGATTCTCCAGTTTTCCCAAGTTTCCCCAGACTCAACTTTCTTTATGGCAACCAGGAAGGTAGAGGACAGAGAATTATTTTACTTGCTTTTTAAATATTTATTGATGGGGAACCTGGGAGGCTCAGTCAGGTAAGCGCCCGGCATGAGCTCAGGTCATGATCTCACGGTTCATGGGTTTGAGCCCTGCGTTGGGGTCTGTGCTGACAGCTCAGAGCCTGGAGCTGCTTCGGATTCTGTGTCTCCCTCTCTCTCTGCCTCTTTCCTATTTTCTCTCTCTCTCTCTCTCTCTATATACACACACACACACACACACACACACACACACACACATATAATAAATAAACAGGAAAAATTTTTTAAATTATTGATTAATTTGGAGAATGATTCTCAGGTGCCTGGTTCTCTCCTCTAGTCTTTTTCGTCAGTTACTTAAAGTGGTGGCCCCTACAGGCCTTTAAGATGCAGGTGATATGATCTCTGTTTTGCAGTAACTAAGGCTCTGGGAAGTTTATGTGCCCGCATCATTTGGGTAATAAACACCTAAAATGAGGGTTAAGTCCCGATTCGTCCTACTCCGGAGTCTGTGTTTGGTCGGCTCTGAGCTGGTACAAACTCAGAAACACTTGGTGAATCTCCAGGGGTTTTTCCTGGGGTGGAGTATTTGTGAGGGGCCCCACGGTGGGGGACAGCACCCCAGCATCACAGCAGCTGCTGAGGATTCTGCTGAACACGGGAAAATCCGAGTCTTGGACCCTCTGGGGAAGCGCTTGGAGAAGCCAATACTTCCACACGGAACCGGGCTGATGGTGTTCACGCGGGTAGCATGGTAAGGGATACAGCAAAGTGAGACAAAAATGAAACAAAACAGGAAGACAATCCAATGGGTCTTTCTCCGTAAAGAAGGCATCCCTCAAGACCAAATCAATGCACCGCTCTCATATTCCTCATTATCCACAGGTTCATTAAAAAAAATCAGTGACCGCACCAGTCGATGCAACTTCAGGGCCTGAGACCTGTCAGCAAGGAGGCCACAAACTGCAGAGAAGTAGACACCTACCCTCCGGGAAGAAGGAGCTCTCTCAGGTCCAATCAATAGGCACCATCTGCAGTCTGCACGGTCCACGGAATGCTGATAGAGCTGTTTGAAAAAGCCAGGGCTAATCACTTCTGTTTTTACTTGATTTAACTTCAAGAACTGCCCTGTTTCATTGGCGGAAAAGGAGCAAGATGAGGAGGGAAAGGAAAGTGCTTTTCCTATGCGGTCCGGGGAAGACAATGTGCAGAAGAAAATCGGTTATTTTAACCTGGGAATGCCCCCTTTTTAGAACGTGGTGGGGGGTTGGGGATTGACGTGCCACAAGTAGCTTCAAGCTCACATCTGTGCAGCTCTACAGTAAGGAAGGGAAAGAGTCTTTTCCAACCAAGTCGGTCCAAAAGCTCCCGTGAAGGGCTCTGGTCCAGCTTGGGTGACACATCTGACTGCAAGTGACTTCCGAGCTGTCTGTGTCGGGAAGGAGCTGAGGGGTCCTGTTGGCTCACGTGCTCTCCTGTTGGGCAGGCCTCCTGCCAAAGAGATAGGAGGAAGTTTTTCTCTTTGGTTCACTCATTCATTTATTGATTCATTCACTCATTCATCCACCTGTCTGTCCATCCACCCATCCATCCATCCATCCAGCCCTCCATCCATCCACCTGTCCATCCATCCATCCATTTTTCTGTCCATCCTTATGCCATTTCTTGTCCTGGATGTGAAGGATATGAAGATGACTGAATACTTGTGTTGTGCCTCTGACGGGTTTCCGGTTGACTTTTACTAGATGTTCAGCTAAAACTGAGACAGAGAACTAAGTTATCTCAACAGGTGGTGACAGCACACTCTTTACTGATTTGGGGAATGACCGAAAATTGTTTGGAACTGCATATAGGAGGTCAGAGGGAGCAGAAGGAATCTGATTAGGAAGACAATGAGAAATAAGGCCTCTCAGCAGTGAAAAAGCACTGCTAATTATTGTTTTTAATACCTGATGTGCTTGGGAAAATTGGGAGATACCAGTTTTCTTGAAGCACAGATCGTGGGAGAGGCACTGGGGCATAGCAGGAGGACAAGCATGCGTTGAGCAAAGGAGTTTGGAGTTCACCCCCTGGTCAGAGTGGAGCCACGGACCAGTGGCCATTGGGTGGTCAAGTCTTTGAAAATGAGTTTTGGAAATAATGAAGGTCAGGCAATCATGTAGGAGATGGGTAAGAGAGAGGGGAGAGAGTTTCTGAAGTTGTCCTGCGAGGATGGAAACAATCCCCTGGAGGGCTTGAGAGGAGACCAGAGAGAAGCACTGGTGACGACTGTGTCAAAGAGCTAAAGACTCCGAGCAGAAGGAGCCAGAATGTCCTCAAGACCTCTCTTCCCTCCATCCCATGACCACGACTGCAAGGTCCTGCCCAGCCACTACATCGCTTGACCCCCTACCTACCTCTAGCTGACCTCCTACAGCTGGGTGATTTGCTTGGTCCTGTCTGTCTCCCACAACAGAACGTGATCCTTGTGAGCGCTCGTGTGTCTCTGGTGTTGGCGTCTGCCTCCATGTCTAGCACAGCATCTGGCCCCTCCAGGGGGGTCAGTAAATATTCACTGAGCTGGTTCATTCATCCACCTATTTTTCATTCATCCAGTCATTACTCAATCATGCATATACCCAGTCATGTTTTCAATGCACCATTTCATGACTGCCTTCTCCAGCTGTTTCATGAAAAAGAATATTCTTAGTGGATATGTGGGTGTTTGAAAGGAAATAATGTCTAAATCGATAAGCAGAAACATAGATATTTCAACTGGTGGTTTTGTGTCACAGTTTAGATGTTGCCACAGGTCCTTGATGTGGAGCGCATCCTCCCCAGTGGAGAGTTCTTCCTTTTGACAGGCAACCCCAAAGAAAGAAGGTCTTCCTGAAGTATTTTCTTGAGGTTGGGTAGAGAAAATCATACTTGGTGTGGAAGATTTGTTCTCAAAATCATGGCTGTCGAAGACGTAGAAATTGGGATACACAGACATTGTTAGTGGGAATGTAAATTGGTGCCACTGCTTTGACAGATCCTCAAAGAACTAAATGTGGGAAATCTCACATGACCCAGAAATCCCACGCGTGGGTATATATTGAAGAGACATGAAAATATAAGTCCACTTAGGCAGAAGTGGTACGTGAATGCTCATGGGAACAGTATTCACAGTATCAAAAAAGTAGAAATAGCCCAAGTGCCCATTTTCCGATGGTGGGGTCCACACCTGTGGTGTATCCAGATAAGAGGCTATTACTCAGCTGTAGAAAGAATGAAGCCCACATCTGCGCTACATGAGTGAACTTGAGAACGTGACGCCGAGTGAAAGAAGCCAGGCCCAAAAGGGCACATAATGCAGGATTCCCTTTATATGAAATGTCTAGAATAGAAAATTCATAGAAACAGAAAGTAGATTCAGGGTCACCAGGACCTGGGGGGGGGAGGGGAGTGAGGAATGAAGTGACCTCTAAGGAGTAGGCAGTTTCGTTTGTGGGTTACAGAATGATTCTAAAAGCAGGTCGTGATTATTGCAAACTGAATCTATCAAACACCCATCGATGTGTCTGCTTTACAAGGTGAGTTTAGGGATGCATGAGTTTTACCTTAATTTTTTAAAAGCGCGGCTGAATTTTCATGGGCCACGTAAGCAGTTTCCATAAGAGGAGAATTACAGAGGTCCTCAAGCCACGGGTCCCTTTCTTTCCACAAGGGAGAGAGTTTGTGCAGATAACAATGTGGGCAAGGGTGCTAAGGATTGTTACCTCAGAAGAGGAAGTTGGATTTACAGAGAAGTATGGACTTTAAATTATTTATCTGAGGTCCTGCGTATGTGATTTTTGGCACCCATGCAAGCAGCCCCGGGTGCCTGGGTGGCTCAGTTGGTTGAGCGTCTGACATCAGCTTGGGTCATGACCTCACAGTGTTTGAGTCTGAGCCCCGCATTAGGCTTGCTGTAAGCACAGAACCTGCTTCACATCTTCCGTTCCCCTCTCTGTCTCCTCCCCCTCCCACTCTCACACTTAAAAATAAATAAAACATTAAAAAGAATTTTAAAAAGAGAGGTGAGGCAGCCAGTCATTGCTGCTGAGAAGCATCTTGGAAACTTTGTTATTAGGATTTGAAGAGCCTTTCAGAACCTTCTAGAGGATTTGATTTGAGTTTATAGCAAAAATGGTAGAGGTAAGACACCCATGTGACAGCTGCCTAGCACCTGTCCAAGGAAGACATCACTAATCAATCCTTGCACGCCTCTCGCCAGAGCCCAGATTCCTTCTCAGGACACCCCCCCCGCACCCCCCACCCGGGACGTGTGAGGACCCATCTACATTCACAAACGCAATGAAACCCTTTCCCATTGATGGCACGTCTGTGGGTGCCGGGAGCAGC
Source organism: Helogale parvula (assembly GCA_004023845.1). Taxonomy (NCBI): domain Eukaryota; kingdom Metazoa; phylum Chordata; class Mammalia; order Carnivora; family Herpestidae; genus Helogale; species Helogale parvula. The sequence continues at coordinate 26,548 of PJEM01008107.1, read as the reverse complement.
GTAATGTCAGTGAGGCTTCCCTTTGTTCCAGACGGCTTCGTACACTGAAAAAATAAAAACAAACCGACCCCAGTTTTCTTCGCTGGGCATCGGAGGCGTCCTGTCAAGAAAGCATTGCGCCCAAGGCTGTAAGGTGCCAATTCTTGAGGCAAATACAGTCCCAAGATTTGCTTTGTTTGGCCAGATCCTTTACGGCTTTCCCGCCAGTGGCCGGTGTTGAAATGTGACAGATTTCGCTCTAAACCTGGGTTTCCTGCTCTCGGAAAAAATCAGCCGCCCTCAGAAGGCAGCGGCAGCATTCCTGCGGGAACGCAGTTCATTCTAGCTGCGTCATTGTCGCCGTCCAGTGAGACCAGCTCCTTCCAGTTCGCCTTGTCCGGCCACCCCCGGCCCAGCACGCCCCCTGACGCCCTGCTGCTTCCCGGCCACATGGGGCTGAGCCGAGAATGTTACGTGTGCTGTTTGCTGGTCTGAATGGTATTCCATGCCACGCCTTTATTTATGAGAATTTCTGGATAAATTGCCTTCCTGCCAGTTGAATTCTACTGTGCGTGTACAGGGTTACAAAACGGTGAGTTTGTTTTGTGTCATCAGCGTAAATCTAGATGTTGAATCGAGTAAGGGCCCGGTGTCATCTCCCCCTGTGGGCTGTAGGGGCGGGGCCGTAGGGACAGCGGGTTTCTGCCAGTGATGAGCCCAGGACTTGCAGACAGAACTTTCTCAGGCAACTCGGAAAAAGTCTCTTCTAGGCAAGAATCTCTTTAATCTCTGTTCAGGGCAGAGAACGCCAGCTGCGTCGGCGGTCCCGGGGTTTGTAATGCCAAGCTCCTTGCTCGTGCACCCAGACTGTCCCCGTGAAGGGCCCGGGCTGGGCTACGTTCTGGATTCCCAGTTCCCTTGAAAACTACTCAGTGAGAATGTGTGTGTGTGGGGGGGGGAGGTTCGCATTCTCTTGGCAGGGGGACCGCGCCTCGCAGGTGAGGGGTCCTGTCCACTTGGGACTTTCAAAGTCCCTCTTTCCAATTTCTCTTTGTGGAATAAGTGGTCCACTGCTTGCATTTACTCCTGCCTTTTCCTGGGGAATCACAGAATAAACTCTCTGTTATAGATGCCTCATGCCTTAAGCCAACCATGCAGGATTCAATTATTTTCCAAGTAACTTTCACAGAAGTTGGAAAAATTATGTAGAACTTTCTCTTATTTTTTCCCTTGAAAACCTCTTTATCCTGCCAAAATACCTCATGAGGGTGTGTGTCTGTGTGTGTGTGTGTGTGTGTGTGTGTGCGTGTGTGTATGTGACTAATTTATGTGTAAACTCCAAACATCTAAGCCTCAGCTTCAACATCGGTGCCAACGGAGCCTAATTCACAGCGCATCTCCCCAGCAGGCCCGGTGCGTGCAGTCAGAGCGGCGCGGGAAGCCGGGCACCCTCACCACGTAAATGCCTCCTGATCCCTTCTGGGGCACCGTTTGATGAGTACGCAGGGCTCGGATCTTCTCCTAAGCTAACACGCGCTGGTGGTGCTTTTAAAATTCCCCGGTGTCCAGGGACGAGATGCTGCCATGAACGCATCCTACAAACAGGGGTGAGTCACACTTTGTACTGAGCCATATAGCCTGGCCTGGGAAGCTCTGAAGTTTTGATACGGAATAACTTTTGGAAGATACTGATCTAGAAATAACAGAACCTTCTGGAACATGTTTTGGGGCAAGGGCCCCTGGGTGGCTCAGTCGGCTAAGCATCTGACTCTTGACGTGAGCTCGGGTCATGAACTTGTGGCTCGTGGGCTGGAGCCCTGAGTCGGGCTCTGAGCTGACAGTGCGGAGCCAGGCACCTGCTTGGGATTCTCCCTCTCCCCCTCTCTCTGCCCCTCCCCTGCCTGTGCACACACGTTCGCCCTCTCTCTTTCCTTGTCAAAATAAATAAATAAACATTAAAAAGCAAGACAGGGTTTACGGGCAGGGCTTTTTCCCTAGAGGAAAAACTGAACATGTCTTGGCTTTCCCGTAGTGATGGCCCGTCGGACAGACTTCGGGACCGTCCTGAGCCGTCAGAGGAACCTGGCTGAGGGAGGTCAGGGAGTCCGCTGTGCAGATATCATGTGTCTCTAATTAAGGGGAAGAGTGGATCCTTCCTGTGGTTCTGAGATGAAAACAGCCCGTGAATACGTTCACCCCCCAGACCGCCCCGGGAGCTTCCAGGAAATATGATTAAAAACAGTATCTTCTGCCAACTCAGAAAACCTCGCCACAAAAAGCAGAGGAGAAAGAAAGCAGTTTCATGATCGAGTCCGTATGAAACCAGAATGTCATGTGCGTCACAGGCAATTTGCCGAGAGATTGCAGAGACCAGAGATGTCGCCATGTTACAGAGCCAAGGAGATCTAATCCATTCCATACACGTCCTCATAATAAGTCAGTTTTCCTCAATTTTAACTTTGATTGACCCCGAGAGAGCCCGGATTGGTTTGCTAATTACTACACACTGCTCAGGAGGGTGAACCGCAGACCTGGGGCCACAAGCAGGCGGAAGTGACAAAGCCGCTCAGATCCCCTGGTTCAGTCCAGAACAAAGCCGGAAATCCCGCCCGCGCCTCCCGAGAGTTTGGTTGGAAGACCCTGGGTCAGTCACGAAGTTCTGCTGCATGTTCATTCTCCTGTGTGCCATCTGGACCCACTACTTGACAGAGAAGGGGCGTGGCTTCTGTTCGGTGCATTTGTGCAGAGTTATTAACCCAGATCGGTTAGGAACATCGGTCCTGCATCCAGGGATCATGAGCCTGACGCGAGGCTCGATCTCATGAACCATGAGGACATGACCTGAGCCAAACTCAAGAGCCAGATGCTTAATTGACCAAACCACCCGGGCACCCCTTCCCCAAAACACGTTCAGTAAGGTTTTGCTATTTCTAGAGAAGTTATCTTCCAAAACGTATTCCATATTGAAACTCAGCTCAAATCCTGACTCTCTCTCTTGCCGGCTCTGTACCCTTGACAAACTGGCCTCTCTCAGCTTCAGCTGGTGCATTTTGATAGAAGAATCCGCACACTTCACGTCACACAATTGTGAGGATTCAATGCACAGAGGACATACTAACTACTAAGAACAGTGCCCGGTGCGTGGAGGGCGCTCCACACAGGCTCTCGGTGCTCGATTTCTCGGAGGTCAGCAGTTCTTGGCATATAAGGCAGCCCCCAAAAATGTGTGCACCTGCGCCTCGAGGGGCAGAGACGAATCGTTCTTGCAAAACTACATCAAGCATATGAAACAGCCTCTCGGTTTGGATCAAAAATGACTGTTAAACGTGTTTTTAAGGGGCACTTGGGGGCGGCTTAGTCAGTTGGGGGTCTGACTCTTGGTTTCAGCTCAAGTCATGATCTCCTAGTTCATGGGCTCGAGCCCCGTGTCAAGCTCTGTGCTGACAATGTGGAGCCTGCCTGGGATTCTCTCTCTCTCCTCCTCTCTCTGCCCCACCCCGGCTCATGCATTCTCTCCATCTCTGTCTCTCTCTCTCAACTCTTTCTCTCAAAATAAATAAATAAACATGACAAAAGCTTTCCTTAGTGTATTTTGCATATCTTCATATACATTTGTGCATTTTCCATGTACGGGTGAGAACCTGACCATCTGATTCTGTAGCTGTTCTTCCCTGATCAGCGGCTTCCCATCTGTCAGGTTGAGAGCAGGGTGACGTGGGGAGTTACAATGCTCGGCCAGGCATCCTGCAGTGGAGACAGATCGATCCAGGGGCAAACTCAGCGAGGGGCAGGGGTGAGCACACACACTAAACACTCCCTTCTCTTTTTATTTATTTATTTATTTATTTTTGAGATGATTGAGTGTTTACCTGTATCACACTTTCTAAACATTTATTTATTTTTGAGAGATAGAGGAAGACAGATCATGAGCAGAGGAGGGGCAGAGAGAGAGGAACACAGAATCGGAAGCAGACTCCAGGCCCTGAGCTGTCAGCACAGAGCCCGACGCGGGCCTCAAACCCAGGAACTGTGAGATCATGACCTGAGCCGAAGTTGGACGCTCAACCGACTGAGCCCCCCGGGCGGGGCGCCCCTCCCTTCTCCTTGTAAAGACAGTGAGACAGAGGGAGGTGTGGGGCCGGTGCCGTGAGAGCCCCGCTCTGCTCCTTCCTGCTCAGTGACCCCGTGGTGACCCCGTGCCAGTGGCTGGTGCTGCCGGGTCCCCAGCTTCCTCTCATGCCGCTGGGAATGACAGCAGCACGCCAGGGGATAGTTCTGTAATCCAAGAACTCTACACTCTCTAACTCAAATGTGCGTAACGCACGTACATATAAAACATTTACCTTCTGTAAATATAAGGTACACACGAAATACACAATAACCCATGAAGCATACATGGAAATTGTGCCAATACTATGTACATTAATATACATAATGAATATGTAACGCATACAAGCAGAACATATATGTTCTGTAAATACAAAGTATGCATGAGATGCACAATAATCCATTAGACACGAATTATATATAATTGCCATACATATATAGTGCTAATAAAGCACTGTTCTATACCATGGTATAATGCACACAGAGTGTGTTACAGGCACCGTGTTTTATTGCTATTTTACCATACAGAGCGTATATGTATAGTCACCCACTACACACAGCACAGAGCTGCAGCCATGCACAGCATTACTATACATTATATCATCATATATCATGTTTTGCATTTATATATGTACGGACTGTACACGTGTATTGAACACACCCGCAGAGTGTGCCGCCAGTAGACCCCGCTCCTCGTGAGGACCCGGGGTGCTTGGCCCGAGCGGTAAGATGGATGGATGTGACCTGGCGTCAGGCTACTCTGGACCATGTGAGGGTGAGTCAGGAGGACCGTCTGCTCCTGACCGCAGAGGACCACGGGTGAATGAAACTTTGGCTCAGGGGACAACCGTACTGCCCGCCCCCATCCAGAATCTAAGAAGCCTGGCCCCTTGTAATGGCAAATGATGCTAGAAACCAAAAGAGCCTGGAGAAGGGCAATGAGTGGGGCAGAGAGCCTCGGTGGGGAAGCACGCGAGACACGTACGAACACGCATGTCAACGTGTCGTTGCTGGGGCAGGGGAGGGGCAGGCAGAGACACTTCCGGAAGGCCAAGGAGAGAAGCCCAGGAGCTCCTCTGATGGTACACGTGGCGGCGCTCCACCGGCAGGGGGCGTGCGCGTCCGCATCCCAGGGCCCCGCCCCTGAGGCCTTGGGGGCGGGGCCACGACGGTGCCGGAGGCTCTGGCCCAGGGGGCTGCCCTTGACCTCAGGAGGAGCACCGCCGCCTGCAGACTGAGCGTCTTCTGAAATACCACCTTCCTGGAGACCAGTTTCTCCTCTTAGTGAAACTCCCGGGGCGGTGGGAGGGGGCAGAACTTCTCGAGAAAAATCATGACCCGACACTCACTATCCGGGAATGGAGGAAGTTTTTTTGTTTTCCGCTTTGTTTGCTTTTTCCTTTTCGACTGTCACTAATGGAACATTTAAAACCCAGACCCTTTCTCTGATCCTGAGCCGAACTCAGGTGGCCAAGGACAGGCTGGAAACCTGAGGGGAGCGCTTCCCATCCTTCCGGCTGATCTTAGCGGGGGCTTCCTGTCTGCCCTGCAGGTTGTGGGGGGCGGGGTTACCGGCCCACCTCCCCCTTGGGAGAGCCCAGAACTACACGGTCTGGGAGAATAACTATCTATTTATTTATTTATAATGGAGGGTGTGGCTTTTAAACCCAAATTCCCAAGTACCTTACTCCTATGGACAAATCTTTTTCTTAAGTATGTTTCGTGTGATCTGGAAAGCATATGTATATATTAATTAAAAATATGTTAGGAGGGTAAATCTCCTACCTTAGGTGTTCTTACTGTAAGACCCTACCTCCTTGGGTCAATCTGGACCCTAAAATACCAACCATTGTTTTACTCTCCAACCCTAATAAATAATTAAAGGTTGAGCAACTGGGCTCTGGAAAGCCCTAAGATGTAACAATTGATGTAACCTCATGGCTAACCTTGTTTTTTAAGATTCCGTGTTAAGCAACCTCGTCGCCTCCCCTCTAACTATGATTGGTCATTTCAAACCCCTCTAGGGACAAAGTGTAAGGATGCAGGTCTGATTCAGGTTTCCCCTCTGACCTTGAAGGTCAGCTAACACCATTAACATTTCTGAGGGTGGGCCTACCTAAAGATGGAGGCTAAGACTAGTCACACCCTACCTGAGGGTCCCGGGTCCACTCTGTAATTGGTTCAAGTTACTGTCAATGATGTGATGCTATAATGATTGGACCCCTGTACCTGTGTCACAATTTCCTATAACTCCCCCTTCCCAAACTCATAAAAGGCCCTGCCCCCCCATGCTCGGAGCTCGCTCCACGTGGATCCAGTGTGTTGTTGAAGACTGTGAGCCTGAGTTTAGGCTGGCCGGGCCTAAATTCATAATAAAGCCCTTTGCTTTTGCATGTGTGCTTCGGCCTCCCTGGCTGTCTCTGGTTTTTGGGGGTAATATTAAAATCTGGGTACAACCAAAGAACTCTAAAATTGATAGGTTCCCACCCAAAGTAACATCTGTGTGTTGAAATATGATTGACCACTATAGAATGCTGTAAACTATGATCAGTTAACTAAATGATGACTTATTTTGTCTTGCCAAAACCCTTAAAAACCCTGAGCTCCTGCGTGGTGGGGCCCTCTCCTGAGGACTTGCCAACACTCGGGAGGGGCCATTCACCGAACTAAAATACACCCATCCACCATCTCTGTTTGTGCCCGTGGGTTTCACTCTCGGCGACTTGCTTCAGGAGGGAGAAGTCTAACACTTACCACAAGAATTATTATTATTATTTTTTATTCTTTTACCAGTTTATTATGTTGTCAGTGGAAATACTGAAAATATAATAAACCACACAAAAAATTCTGCTGCTTATATCTCAGAACTAACAGGTTACAGAAATCTTTTCAGCTTTTACTTTCGTTAATCTTACAATACACCTGCTATTTTAAAAGGCCAGATTCCTGACAAATTGTGTGCCCTGAATTCCCTGGCGAGTAGAGGCTGGGAATAAGTGAACAAGATTCAGAGGTCTTTTTCCCAGCTGCCCCCCTCACCAGCTGTGGGCCTGCGTTCCCTTTATCCAAACACTTGATCCAGAAACTCGGGGGCCCACGTTTGGGCAGCAGACTTGCAGCGTCTTGGTTGCTAACAAAACAAAACAAAAAGCAGCAACATAAATTTGCTTTCAAAATAGGTCTTCAGTAGCAGGTAAAGCAGAGTCTATAAAGAGACACCCAGGATAAACACCCTGGAGGGAGAGAGAAGACAAAGAAACATCCCGGTATCATGGTAAATAAGCGATTTTTCGTTGTTGTTTTGGTTTGACTTTGGAAATAGCTATCAGCTCCCAGAATCAGGCTTGCGAGGCACTGAATCCCCAGCATGGGGGCAGAATGAGGGAGCAGATAAGCGCCCGGGGCTGAGTATCTGATTTTTGAGGCGGAAGAAAGCTGAAATGAGAGGCTGAAGTGCCTATTCTGTGTGTAAACAGAAAGTGGATTAGAGAGGAAAGCGTTTATGTCCCATGAAGTCTAACAGCCGCTTAAGTGGATGCTATTATTTGACAAGGCAGCGTGGGCTCCTAATGGCCGCTCCGCTGCTCTGTCTCCTTCGTAGCTGTGCTGATGGAAATGACAGAAGAGGAGTCCTTAGCGATGGCAGTTGCCGGGCCGTGCACGCCGCTGGCTGCCAAGGCCCCTCTGGGAGACCCAGGGCGACCAGAAGTAGGTCTGTGGCTGGAAACCAAGCAAATGTGCGAAGGGAGAGCAGTGACGGTGTCGTCTCGAGTGGCCCCAGGAGCCGATACTGTGCCGGAAGCCGCCTGTGACTTTGTGAATGAGAAGAGATCTCTGTGTCGGTCTCTGTCTATGCTTCCTGGCTCCCGGCCCCCAAACCCTTGCGATTTCGAGCTGCTGTTGTCATCATAGTGGATCTTCTGTCCTCGGCTGAGAGTCATAAAGGCGGAAGGGCTGTGTGGTACTCGTAATGAGCCTCTTTCAGCCACGCAGGTGACCACCCTGCCCCGCCTCTCCTGGAGCCCGGGCTGAACGCCGTGAGATCCGCACTCACGCCTGTCCCGGTGTCGTTCACTCCGACTCACCGTGGCTCGCATCAGGTGCCGGCCTCGGGCGCAGGGCACACGGTCCCCTTCCTGCTCCAACCACAGCAGCCACAGGCACCCCTATTTCCCAGGTGCGGAGAATGAGGACCAGCGTGCTCACGTGCCTCGTGTGAGTTAGCCTGGAGCAGGGCGCTAGGGCTGGTTTTGTTACGTTCTGGAGCTCACACGGCTGCTCCCATCGGAAGCACTCGGGCTCTTTGAAACTTGTGGGTGCCTGGCTCCGATCTCGATCTCAGACACTCTGAATAAATCTCTGTGGGCTGAGACTGGGCAGTAGGGCCACCCCCGGGCGGTTCCAGGGCGCAGCAAAGCTTGGGCACCACTGGGCCACCCTCTCCATTCTGGAACTGTCTCTCTGGCTGGCTGGATCCCGCACTCGAGTGAAAACAAGTTGGAGGCAAGAGACAGTGTCTTTGCTTCCTGGGTTCTGGTCGTGAGGCCGCCATTCCTGCTAAGGGCGAGCACCCCTCATGCCTGATGGCTGACGACATTGTAAATGAATCTGTGGACATGGGTGTGTGGCCAGGAGACAGCTGCGTCCTGACCTGTCGTGGCCACAGTCCCACGACTGCTGGGAAACTGAGGGTATCTCAAATATCCCTAACTATGGTCATTTCGGTCTGGTCTGTCCGTGTCCCCAGGCCCTTCCAGGAGAGCAAGGACGAGGAGGACGAGGAGAAGAAGGGGCACAGCTACAGGGCGGCAGGACCCTGGTGGGCGCCGGGGATAACCACCGTGTAGCTTTAACTCACTGCCTGACACTTTCCCCAAATACTCAACCCGTTCTTTGCTTGTGTCGGGATATGTCAGTGCGAGGCAGTTCTGTGCATGTGAGTGTTTGTGAGAGGGGATGATGAAAACCATGCACGGAATTCATCGGTGTGTACTGCATATTCAGAAATTTCTTTTTCTTTTTTTAGATGTTTATTTATTTTTGAGAGACAGAGAGATGGAGCATGAGCAGGGCAAGGGCAGAGAGAGAAAGAGACACAGAATCCGAAGCAGGCTCCAGGCTCTGAGCTGTCAGCACAGAGCCTGACACGGGGCTCGAACTCACGAACTGTGAGATCATGACCTGAGCCAAAGTCGGAGGCTTAACTGACTGAGCCTCCCAGGCGCCCCAGAAATTTTTCTAACAAACTGCAGAAAGCTGTTGCAAGTGAGAGTCCCTCTTTTTGTTTAGTATATATGTTTTTTCAAATTTGTATTTAAATTCTTTTAAATTTAGTTTTTTTTTTTTCCAAATTGTATTTAAATTCTTAATGTACAGTGCAATACTGGTTTCAGGAGCAGAATTCAGTGACTCATCGCTTATACAGGACACTCAGTTCTTTTCTCAAGTGCCCTCCTTAATACCCATCCCCCATCTAGCCCAACCCCCACCCACTCCCCTCCACCCATCCTCAATTTGCTCTCTATCTGTAAGAGTCTCTTGTGGTTTACTTCCTTCTCTTCTCTCCCCTCCTCCCCATGTGTTCATCTGTCTTGTTTCTTAAATTCCACATGAGTGAAGTCTCGTGGTATTTGTCTTCCTCTGAGCGACTTATCTCACTTAGCAGAATACATTCTCACTCCATCCACATCACGGCAAATGGCAAGATCTCATTCTTCTGGGAGGCTGAGTAATATTCCATTGTATACACCCCATCATCTTTGCCCATTCGTCAGCTGATAGACGTTTGGGCTCTCTCCACAGTTTGGCTCTTGTTGATAATGCTGCTATAAACATTGGGGTGCATGTGCCCCCTCGAATCTCTATGTATGTGTGCTTTGGGTAAATAACTAGTAGTGCGATTGCTGGGTCATAGTGAGGTTCTACTTTTAGTTTCTGAAGAACTTCCATACTGTTCCAGAGACGCTCTTGAGATCAAATATCTCGCCTCTCACCAGTGGGTGCTAAGTCAAGACACATCTTCATGGAAGCAACCTTGTTTCCCTGGTATTAGCCACTCTCCACCACAGGGCACTTGGTGAAGTCTGGACACATTTTCCTTGTCGTGAGGATTTACAGGTACCCACGTGTTTCATAATGTTATGCTTTCTCTTTTGTTAGACTATTATCGAAAATATTTCATAGTTATTTTAATAGGATGGCTGTGAAGAGATTATGCAGTGGATCATTATCTCCACAAAGTGTTTAAATATTCCTTATCACACCATGATTTAGGGTTTGCCCAAACGTGATTTTGCAAAAGCTGGTTTATTGATACTACATTAGTCCAGGTCTGAAACTCTCTGGTGGCAAATTGTTGCTTTATGAGGTGAAGTGACATTTTAAGGCCATTAAGATTCCTTTCTCCACGGAATTTTCTCTGCAAGCTCAGCGATGCCACAAGGCTCTGCAATTCTTGTCTGATAAACATCTAACTACCCAAAGAGAAAGGTTTAAATGGGAAAAGAAGGCGAGACACCATTTCTCTAAATATTTTTAGTAAAAAGATGTCAAAATGTAACGATTTCATTTTGAATAACTTGTCACATTTTCTGCGCTTTGATGGGCCAACACCAGCAGAGAGATAATATTCTTTAATTTGGGGGGAATTGTTGCTAAATTAAATCAAGCTCTTCGGAGAACATAACTGAATCACATTGTATAAATCAAAGGAAATAAAATGCATTAGGTTGATTTATTTACAATTCAGTGTTTTTCAATGAGGGGGATTAAACATTAAAAAATGTTCTTCTAAACCATATGCATCTCAAAGAGTTGTCCAAGCCCAAGGCCATCTGTCCTAAGATCATCGGGTGCAAATCTACTGTCTGACAAAGTCAGGGTCACTGCTCTCGGGGACCCCACACGCCGAGGAAATGCGGAAAATCTTATTGAACCAAAGAGATAGAGTCTGGAAGGCAGCTGGCAGGGCGGAGGGCAGGGAAAGTTCTAGTCAAGCAGTCGCTCGCTCTGGACACAGTCTGGACCGTGCAGTGGCCCCAGGGTCCTGCTTGCTAGTGAAACGCAGAACCCATGCGCGTGGATAATGTTGCGTTCGGAAACCCTTGTGAAATCCTGCACCGAAGCTGGCAATCAGACTTGCTTCCCTGGGTCAAAGTGACTTAGATCCTCAAGGCAAGAGACAGATTCACCTGCCTGACGACAGGATTTCAAAGAGCAAAGTTTCTGATCATCTTTGCGTTTAGAGAACAGTGTTCCTCAGGGGTCACAAAAGAGAGCAGTCACCCAGAAAAGGGGCTGTTCTGATACTGCTGCCGTCTCTTGTCCCTGGGAGGAATGTCTCCTGCTGATGTGGCAGGTGACTTCACCCACGTCTGCCATCGCAGCCGGATAAAGGGAAGGGCAGGTTTTTGCTTTCTTGGTCTGAGCAGTTTCTACTTTTTGGAGACTCATTTAGCACTGAGAACAGACTTTGGGGTTTAAAGGATGCTGGCAAAGAAATAATTGAAAATAAGGCATCCACCTGTTTCCAAAGCCCCCCTTTCTTTTGCAGGAATTTTACCAGTTTCTTTCCTTGTTTTGCCCTCATTAATGACGTGCGGAGCAGAGACTGGAGCTTGCTCTCTTCCTTTGAAGGAGCTCTGCCCGCCCTCTGACTGCATCCTGGCCGAGAAGATGGTGACCGTCCTGGGTGACCGATCAGCTGGGCAGGCGGCTGGTGGCTGGCTGGTCTCTGCCCTGCAGCCTCACAGAGCGGACGGAAGAGCCATCGTCTCGGTGGTGGCTGCCCAGGACGTTCTCCAAGCCCCGCAGCAGGTGGGACTCCAGAGTCCTTTTGTCCCCGGTCATTTGAGACCACGTCCCTCCCCCTCGCATCTGCAGAGGACATCAGTAGAGCACTTGTAGCTAGGACAGGCCCTTGAAGTTTCTTCCTGCTTTCTATTCAGTCTGTCTCGTCTCTGAGAAAAGTGCTCAGGACTTTGGATAAATTTTCCTCTTATACTTTACTCACTGACTGTGTGTCCAGATACCACTTTCTAGCAGGTTATCTGCGGTGAGGGCAGTGGGGGGCTCTACTGATAGCCCATAACCAAAGGATCACATGTACTCGCGCTTCCAAAATAAGTAATCATTGATACTTGCAAATTCTATTTCTGCCGCTTAAACAAGTCTGGCTAATGGGCACCAGACGTCTGTTGGTTTATATTAATTATGGGCAACTTTAAACCTCTGCTCCATCTTTAAACTTGTAGCGAATCCAGCTGAATTACACCAAGGTCATTCTGTCTTCCAAGCATGCCAGTCCCCACACTGCCTCCTTTCTCAGATCCTTCAGATGAGCATGGCTTCCTAACACAGAAAGCTTGAAGTGATATTATCTTGCGTCTGATTAGCTGCACCTGAAATTGATTCAGATGCATCATGTGATCTTTCAAACTCTTTGGAGAATTCAAAGTCAAATTCTGTCATATGACATTTGATACGTTAATACACACAGCACTGCGTCCACCACAGTCTACAAATTTGCTCCTCACACCCGTACAGTTACTGCCCGTTATTTATGCCAGTTTGACGGATGACAGCAACGGATCCAGATTTTAAAACATATTTGTTCTTTTCTGCCTATGTATTGAAAGCATCTCTCGCAGGAAACCACGTGTGCTTTATAAGTTTGTGTACATGTTTATGCATTTGAAGGAAATGAATTATAACATAAAGTTTTAATTTCGTTTTTCTTAGTCATTGGACTGTGTTCAGTGATGGTTCGGTGACACCCTTAGATGCTTATGATCCCAAGGATTTTTCAGTTACTGTGTCATCATTGGATGAAATGGTGGTGTCTGTCCAGGCAAACCTTCAGTCCAAATGGCCGGTTGTGGTTGCAGAGGGTGAAGGGCAAGGTCCCTTGATTAAATTAGAAATGATGATTAGTGAGCCCTGTCAGAAGACCAAGAGGAAGAGTGTTCTTGCCGTGGGTAAAGGAAATGTCAAGGTCAAATTTGAACCAAATGTTGATGAGCACCTTGGAGGCACCAACGATATCGAGGGCATCAGTCGGGAATATAAAGACCACTTCAGTAATTCCATAGAGCGTGAAGGAAACCAGGAGAGAGCCGTTCAGGAGTGGTTCCAACATGGCGCCTCTGTTGGCCAAGAGGAACGTAGCAACAAAAGCACAACCCCACAGTACTCCCTGGAAGGGAAGGGTAAGAAGCTACTCAAGAGTGGCGGTCCAGACACCTTCACAAGCTTCCACACTCAAGGGAAGTTACCGGAACCCAACAATCCCAGTGACCTTACAGTGACCTCAAGGGGCTTAACTGACTTGGAGATCGGCATGTACGCTCTGCTCTGTGTCTTCTGCCTGGCCATTTTGGTCTTCTTAATCAACTGTGTGGCATTTGCTTGGAAATACAGACACCTTCAGAGGAGTGCACAACCATGATAGACGGGGGGCTGCAGTTCGAGGAGAGGAACTTCCTTCTCAACGGCGGCTCCCAGAAGACTTTCTTAGTCAACTACTCTTTTACGGACATGACTAGGGAAAAGTCTAGTCCTCTCTTCAAGATCTGTTTGGTTGTTGTACAAGTTCTATTCCCTGGGATTTGTCACGTCTTGCCATTGACCAAGCGTCCATGCTGGACATTGGTTTTCTCCACCTGCTCTCATGTCTGTGTTCAGAGGCAGTGTATAAATTCATGTCCCTACTGTATCTTTTCTAACTTTCCTTATTTGAAATAGCTTATATTTGAATTATATGAGGCTTCACTTAATATGAGTGTCAATAAAAGAGTGCCATTTAACAAATAAGTTTTCCATGAAGCTTTTTTCCCACATGAATTTTGGGGAAATGTTGACATCACAAACATGTTTACTGTGTTTCTTCTAGTCACTATAGCTTCATGGGGGATCTAGTGGGGCTCCCTTCTTGGGGGGGTCCAATCTTTCAAACTACTTTTAGCTTTATTTATGAAACATTATGAGGATCAATTTTTTGCACCCAATGTGAAATCTAAATTTTTTTATGTTTATTTATTATTGAGACAGAGAGAAACAGAGGATGAGCAGGGGAGGGGCAGAGAGAAGCGGAGACACAGAATCCAAAGCAGGCTCCAGGCTCTGAGCTGTCAGCACAGAGCCCGATGCAGGGCTCGAACCCATGAACCGTGAGATCATTACCTGAGCTGGAGTTGGACACTTAACCTACTGAGCCACTCAGGTGCCCCTAAAAAGTGTTTATATGTACAGCAAAGGAAATGTCAAGGAAACAGCAGCAGATGAGGCCTCCCATTTGTGTGAACAAAAGTAAAGAGAAATAAATCAATGATATTCCAATTTAACAGTGTGTAGACATCCATCTGTATGATGACCAGTGAGATGTTCACAGTTGTTCTTGTGGTAGAAACAAGACATCCAGGAGCACCTGGGGGGCTCATTAGGTTAAGCATCTGTCATCAGCTCAGGTCTTGATCTCATGGCTTCTGAGTTCGAGCCCCAAGTCAGGATCTGTGCTGACAGCTCAGAGCCTGGAGCCTGCTGCAGATTCTGTGTCTCCCTCTCTTTCTGTCCTCCCCCACTCACATTCTCTCTCACTCTCTCTCTCTCTCTCAAAAATAAATGAATATTTTAAAAAATTCAAAACATCCACAGGGAGAGAGGAAAGTAACTGGCCTGGGTGTGAACACTCATGCACACAAATCACAAAAGGAAATGGCAATTCCAAGTTTGAGTTGTTTTAGGGGAAACACAGTGGGTGTAAATCCATGGCAAAGAAGAAAGAAATTGCATATTGCATGATTCTTGCATAACTTATAAAATATAACATGTTACTGGATAAACCACAGTCAGAAGCAAAGGAATTCAGGGTAGGAAGATTAAGTACAATTTTTTAAATGTTTATTTCTTTTGAAAGAAAGTGGGTGAGAGAAAGGGAGAGAGAGAGAGAGAGAGAGAGAGAGAGAGAGAGAGAGAGAATCCTAAGCAGGCTCCACATTGTCAGCATAGAGCCTGATGCGGGGCTCGATCTCAGGGACCATGAAATCATGACCTTAGCCACGTGGGTAGCCGAGATTTTGCGTGACAATATTAGGTGACTGCCGTCTGTGCGTTTTCAGCAGAAAGCTGGTCTCACCCCAGTTCGTGAGTGGAATGTGGGGGTGGCAGCGCAGGAGGGCCGTCTGGGTGTGACCCCAGCCCACAGTGGCGGTGGAGGGAAACTGCCTCCCAGGTCAAAACAGCAGCGAAACCGGGTTTTCTCCCCACAAAAGCCTCAGCCCACTTCTGTGTTCGTGTAAACACAACATGACTGTCTGTGACCTAAGGGCCGTCTCCCCAGTCAAAACTGTGCCTGACTAATGCCATGGGCTCAGGGCTCAGTAGAAGGTGTCGGTGACCGGGCTCATACCTCCGATGGAGAGAGGCGGCTGGTAATGCTCCCACGGCTCCTCCGGGTTCCCCGCCTTTGCTGTCCGCACACTCAGTTTCCTTCAGGGTTTCGACAAGTAGGACCGAGCGCATTGGGCGGCTGCATGTTGCCTGGGGTTGCTAAGCTGGTCCTGCCCTCCCAGCCATCCGGGCGCTCGGCAACCAGCCCTGTGACCTGACGATATTCCCATGGAAACAGTTGGAGATTTTTTTTGCAAATCAGTAAAGGTAAGTGTGAAGTTAAAAATCTTAAAAACACTAGAAGAGTTCACCTTTAGGAAACATTTTATGGGTGCCCGGGTGGCTCAGTCGGTCAAGCGTCCAGCTCCTGATTTGGACTTAGGTTATGAGGTCGCAGTTGGTGGGTTCCAGCCTGCATCGGGCTCTGTGCTGCCCGTGTGGAGTAGACTTCGGATTCTCTTCCTCTCCCTCTCTGTCTGCCGCAGCTCTGCTCATACTTCCCCCCTTTCTCTCCATCTCTCTCAAAATAAGTAAATAAACTCGAATAAAGAAACATTTTATTTATTCCCGCAGCCACCCAGCCACAAATCTCCCATAGATGGCTGCCCCGGTGTTCTAGACAGGAAGAGGTCAGGCATTTTTCACATCCCACTCAGGTCAGACCAAGTTAAAACTCAGAAGAAGGAAATGGTCAAGGTCTAGCTGGTGGTTCTTTTTGTTCCGCTTTTGAGCTGGGTTTGCGAACAGCTTGGATATGGGCATGGATGTGTGTGTTCACTTATGTGTGTCTGTGTGCTGTGTGTGTAGTGGAGGCAGGGTACGCGTCCCCGATCTGTCTGGGGCTGCACAGCCCACAGAGCTTTAGACACATAAGGAAAACGCCAGACAGCTGGGGGTTCTGGTTGGATCTCCGAAGATTTGTGCAGATGCCTCGGCTGAAAGACTGGCAGGTGCATGTGCCAAGTTCTCTCCGCCGTATGTGCACTTTTCAGAGGTGCCAGCATCACCCTGGCCACTTTGGCAAATGCCACACTTTGCTTTTGGGATGAAAAGAGAGATCTCCCTGGAAATTCCGGGCTTGAATCGCTCGATAAGTCTTGATAAATCCCCTCAGCCAAGGCTGCTCTTTGTCGGTGCCCCACAGGAACCCGCGAGTAAGTGGGCGCCGATGGGAAAGGGCCTTTTGAAAGAGCCTTCGAAGGTCTGTGCCTGCTTCAAAGGGCTGGCAGACTATGAATCAGACGCCCTCACAAATTCCCAGTCCATTCTTCCCCACCAGCGTAATTCCTGAAAGATAGAAAATGTTTTCCACTAATAGTTTCATCCAGCTCGTTTTCTAGTGGAAAGCGGAGCCAAGCCACCGGCCACCGACATCTCTTGCTTCTCCCTCGGTGTGCACCGACGCCTCGTAATTGCGTTCCAGGATGGAAGAAAGTTTGAAATGTTACTCAAAAAAAAAAAAAACCCCAAACAAACAGACAAACAAACACTTGATTTAGAAGTTTCTGTGCAAAGTTCAAATGCTGCATATGAGATTTTTTTTTGGTATTAAAGTTCTTAATAGTCTTACTGAATCTGTATAATGTATATGCATTACAGTGGTAATTGTTTGAGTTTAGAAATCTTAAAATACATTGGAAAGTGTGGGGAGGAATTGAATATAAACCCTTCCCTAGTTGGAGACCCGTAGGCGGGAATAATCCCAGGGCGTTAAGCTCTAGCAGGGAAGTAAATGTTCACATCTAAGAAGGCGGAGATGCTCTCCACGGATAAAACCAGTTGGAGTCCGTGTTTTAGGAGAAACACGACAATGACTCTGGTTTCAGCTGTTGACTAGGTCGTTTGTTCAGACGAAATGTGTGTCTTTTATTTTAGGTCGGGGATTGTCTCTCTGGAGACGGCAGGCAAAGAAATCATGTTTCTGCTCATTAGGATAATTTGCACTTCATAATGTGATGGGCGTGGTTTTGAAATCCCGGTTCTGTGTGAGGCTCACGTTTCTACCCATTTAAACATGTGTGTGTCCGGGGGGGCTGTGGTCACTCCTGACTTGCCACGGCTCCTGTTCTTTCTTTTGGCCCCAAATCACACAAAAGCAGGGGTCCCTCACAATTCTCATATAGCATTATAAGTTTGGAACTAAACAGCCCATTCCTTTTAGATAAAGTCTGACCCAGGGGTGCCTGGGTGGCTCAGATGACTGAGAGTCCAACTCTTGATTTCGGCTCCAGTCATGATGTCGTGGGTTGTGGGTTTGAGTCCCGCATCAGGCTCTGCGCTGAGCATGGAGCCTGCTTGGGATTCTCTCTCTCTCTCTCTCTCTCTGGCTCTCTCTCTCCCCACTTCTCTGGCTTGCTCTCTCTTTAAATAAACAAACTTAAAAAAAAAAAGATTATAAACAAGTCTGACCCAGAGAGTGAAATATACGAAAATGGCAGGTGCAGGCACGGCTTATGACCTGTGCCTCGCGGGTACCTCTCCCCTCCCACTTCCTGGCAGAGGGGTTTTCTTTCCCTTGCGGTTCGTTTGATAATGTTCTTCTCACTCTAGTTCCATGGCTTTCCCTCTCGGGCAAGCATTTCCCAACTGTGACAACATCGTAGGTGGATGTAGGCGGACCACAGCCGGCTCTGTGAGCGCACGCCTCCCGGTACAGGGACCTTGAGTTCTTTCTAACGTCTTGAAGATCCCACCTGCACGCCTGTGCGGTGGTGCTGGACCCAGCCCCCAGCAGCCGCAAAACCCCGGCAGCCGGACGATGTGCAGAGAGACGCCAGCGCTTGCCTGTGGAAGGATTCAGGGGCTCCTTCCTGGCACGGGGCACGAAGCCACAGCATGGCTTTTGCTGGCCTCTCTGGCCTCCAGGGTTTCTAAAAATGTCTATTTATTTATTTATTTAATTCATTTATTTATTGAGAGAGAGAGAGAGAGAGGACTAAGTG
This sequence comes from Helogale parvula, assembly GCA_004023845.1. NCBI lineage: Eukaryota > Metazoa > Chordata > Mammalia > Carnivora > Herpestidae > Helogale > Helogale parvula. The sequence continues at coordinate 8,135 of PJEM01008107.1, read as the reverse complement.
AGCAGGAGAGGGGCAGAAGAAGAGAGGGAGCCCCACGCAGGCTCCATGCCGTGAGCACAGAGCTCGATGTGGGGCTCGATCCCACCAACCGTGAGATCATGACCTGAGCCAAGATCAAGAGCTGGAGGCTTAACCGACGGAGCCATGCGGGCGCCCCCTCCACACCTGCTCAAACACTGACCCTCGGTGGGGAGCCTTGTCTTTGACTCCTAGACGTATCATACTGGGGACCACTTCCTGAATTCCAAAAGCAGGTTAAAGGACCCCCACTCCCCCCAGGTGGGCCTCGCCGCCTCCGGGTTCAGACAAACTGGAGAAGCAGGAGGTCTCTTAGGGCCGAGAACGTTGCTTCCCTCTGATCTGCGTTTAGATGGCACGCTGTCCCATCCCAAGTTCACGTGCGCACCAGACGTCAGTCCCCAGCGACGGTCTCAGAGCAGGTCTGGGCTCCTGGGGCCGGAGGGGGGATGGGGCGAGGATTGGGGGGTGTCTGATGAAGGGTCCCTGGGAGACTGTGTGGAGGCCCTCGGGGGGGGGGCTTTCTGCAGGCAGAGCGGGATGGGTGGCCGGCGGGACCGGCAACAGGTCAGTCAGCCCTGGAACCTGTGGGGGAGGGGGGCCCAGCAGAGGACTCACTCTCGAGGAGAACCAGGATGGGATGAGCCTGTGCTGGTCCCGGGAAGGAAGCCATTCACTGAGTCACCAGTCAGGGAGGACTTTCCCTAACTCCTGCCTCCTCAAGATCCTGCTCAGACCCCAGGGGGCCCCAGAATGGCTACAAGGCTGGGGTCTGGCAGAGCGAGGAGGAAGGGATTCTGCTGGCATTGGCCTCCGGCCGGAGGCAGACCCAGGCTCGGGGAGGGACATCCAGGGACGCCTTTGATCTTCGCCTGGGACAGGACACTTCAATGAACAAGTGAGTCTGTGTGCATTACCTGTACTTTCTAGGGACGGCTGTAAAGAGTCAGAGGCAAACCGCCAGGTCAGGGGAAGGGTCCCCACTGGACACTCGTGACCCTGACTCCAGGGGGGGGACTTCTGATTACCACCATCCATTCTGGTGACTCACTCGGATGGCTCAGGTCCAGGAAAGTGCTACCCTGGTGACGACGTTGTATGGTAGGGGAGGGTACAGTTCGAACACGTCCAAGGAAGGGGTACATGGGGGAGGTCCTGCCACCTCCTCCCTGGGAGTCCTGGACCCAGCACCCTCCCTGCTGTGACACGTGACAACACACACCCAGCACTGCCCACAGGAAGCTGGCCTGAGCTTTGCACCAGAGTCTGTGGGGACGTCAGTACACAGGCATGAATGGCAGAACTCTTTCCATGAGGTCGAATTCAACTCCCGGCTCATCCCCGGCTGGAGGTGAGGCTGAGTCACCTGCTCAAATCCCCGCATCTGAGCAACTGTGTGGTCTTTCCAGCTGGCCAAGCCCTGCCCCAGGAGTCTGATTAGCATAAACTTTCAGGTGTGATGGAGGAGCCGCACGGAACACAGGACCAGGGCCACCACTGAGGGAACCGCAGGCTGACGGCTCTCTCCCAGGAGTCAGGGCCAAAGACGGACCTCACTTTGGACCAAGGTCACTCTTCGGGACACAGGGGCCTGTTGACAGAAAATTGAGTTGATGCAAGGTCAGGGGAACGGTGTTCTCCAAATCAGTGTGAAAGAGGCAATGAGAGACCACATTTGTGTGACGGTCCCATGTCACATGAGCACAAGCATGGATGCGGGGCGGGGGCAGGCGCGAGGTTGGGGTGGATACTGTGCTGTGGACAAAGTCACAGTTATGACATCAGTGTGGTGTTTTTCTGCTCTCCTCCACTGCGACCCCAGGTGGTCAGAGCGCCCTGCAGGGTTTGGCCTCTGTCACCCCGTGTGACATCCCAACCTGGGGCCACCCCAGCCACAAGGAGGAGAACGTGGTTGGAGAAGCTGAAGCTTGGAGGCAGGTGGGTCTGGACATTAGGATTTCGTTCTGGAGACGGGAGTCCTGGCGGTTAGAAGTCGCCCAAGCCTGTGCGCTGGTGGAAAAGGTGAGGCTAAGAGTCAAGGCCTCCTCCCATCCCACGGCTCATTCTCAGAAGGCCACCACTGCCCTTGGGACAGTGTGGCATCCAATGGCTCAGCCTGCTGCCCTCTGAAATTGAGTGCAGGGGACCCCTGGGCCTCTCCGTCCCCCGTCACGGGCACCGGCCGGGGGTAAGGGGCATAGTCACTCTCACGTGTGCAAAGCAAACCGTAGGGCAGTCCCTGGAGCTGAGGAACGTCCAGTGCAGCCTGTCATCTTACCCCTCCCGAAGACGCCTGTGGGGACGGGCTGGGCTGCCAGGCCCTGGGACGCGGGAGGGAGGGAGCAACGACCCAGCCCTGGTGAATATTCATCTCGCAGCGCATCAGTCAGCATCAGGGCGAGAGCTGGCAGCCGCAGACCCGGGCGTCCGCTTGCAAAGTTTGGAGCAAGTAATTAAGACTGCATTTGAATAATGTGATGATCACGCTTATTTATTTATTGTCGGGCGGCCTCCAGACGCCCAGCGACAGCCCCTCCCTCGGCGCGCCTGGCGGCGGGGGACAGCTGATCCTCATTTGGAGGGGGAATTAGGAATGTTATTTTTAACTCCCCATTATTAGAGGAAACACACATCTGCAGCCCTGTGAAGAGTGATTATTAGCTGTTCAGCTGAGAAATAGCCTGGTGTCCACCATGCGCCTTTTACCAATTATTTTGTTATTTTTCAATGCCTTCGACGTTACAGGCACATAAAATCCGGCTCATTTAATCTCTCTAAATTATGCTTTCTCCATCTGCCATGGTCTTACAGTTTAACAAAATCATTATTCGTTATAAACCCAGTAAAGTCATAGAAACAACTGAGGGGACCTCAGATTCAACGTTTTTTTTTTTTTTAAAGAGAAGGAATAATAAATATATCTGAACCGGAAAATAATTTTCATATTTGTCTGGGAAGGGGGTTAGGGGGTTTTTACAGGGTCGCTTATCAAGGCGACAAAAAGAAAGGCACTTTTATGCCTTTTCTCATGAGATATTCGGGAAGACTGTGATATCAGGAAGCAGTGTGTTCCACTCAGTAGATTCCCTGACCCCGTGACTCAGTTCTACATCCCTGTGGCTTTGACTGCGTTTAGCGACCTTCCTTTATTGAACCCATCTGCCTCCCTGAGCCGCCTTGGATCCTCTGAAACGTGGACTAGAGGCACGGAGGGGGCTGTATACTTTGCGAAATTTATGTCATGAAATAAGTCAGTTCTGCTACGTGCGTGGGAAAACGTTTGACATTGACTGGCAGAGAGGAGGCAATGGCGTCAGGGTCAATTTCATGAAAAAGCAATAAAAAACGCTATGCACTGTTGGTTTTTATTTTTGGGATCTCTGGGAAAGCTGCATGGAAACCCGGAAATTCTCTTCCCCTGCGTGTCATAGAGTCAGCTGTGTATTTCTAGGGTTTCGTCATCAGAATCTTAGGTTCATTGAGAATCCTCCAAGGCAACTTTGTATCAGTGTCCACCAACGAATACTCAAGAAGAAGGATTTACAGAGTAAGGTTTTATTATTGTGTAGAACAGGAGGTCGAAAGCTGAGGGATCACACGGTTGGTTCAGATGTTCACAGATGTCTTCGGACGCCCAGGGGCTTCCCGTGCTTATCCTTAGTTTCTTCAGTCTACGGGTTCCTTTGTGTCTTCATGCCCCCAAACAGCTGCCAGAGCTCCGACCATCACATCTTCATATAGTTTTTACTTTAGAGAGAGAGTGTGTGTGATCAGGGGAGGAGGACAGAGGGAGAGGGAGAGAGAATCTTAGGCAGACTCTTTGCCCAGGGCAGAGCCTGACATGGGTCTCGATCCCACCCGCTTGGAATCATGACCTGAGCCGAACTCAAGAGTCAGACACTCAACTGACTGAGCCTCCCAGGTCTTCTCTCATACGACCATATTTAAAAGCAAGATAGGGGCTCTTGGGTGGTGCAGTCCGTTAAGCGTCAGACTCTTGATCTTGGCTCAGATCTCCTGGTCTCAGGGCTCCTGAGATCGAGCCCCGTGTTGGGCTCTGTGCGGATGGTGCAGAGCCTGCTTGGGATTCTGTGTCTCCTTCTCTCTGCCCCTCCCCTGCTTGCCCTCTCTCATTCTCTCTCAAAATAAATAAATAAGCTTAAATTAATAAAACAAATTTTAAAGCAGGACAAAGTCAAACGTCTCTATAAATTAGTGAAAAGTATCTTTGAGATGCCTCTTCTGTTCCACCCCCAATCAGACTTCCTCCCAAGTGACTTTGTTAAGTAATCAGTCACATGCCATTGACAAAGGGGTCAGAAAGACCCTCAAGGTAGGAATTTCTATCTGAGAAATTGGGACATAGAGTAGCTGAGGACAGGCAATAGAGAGGGCCTTTGGTATCTTTCTAGACTTGATTTAAAGCATCTTTTGGTCTGAATCCTTTGACTCATAGACCTCAGTAATTCAAAGGCCCTTAATTTGAAATTCTTGGGAATGTGGACAAATAAAAATTATGAATTAAGAAAATATGTGGTAAGCAAAGAAAAGATGCCTAAAAAACAGTCTAAAGTAACAAAAACACCGAAATGCTACAACCTCTTCTGAGGGGGAGCAGGCAGGCTGACCCTCATGTCCTGGTCTGACTGTGTCCATGCGTCTGTCACAGTCATTTTTAAGAAGGTCTGAGAAAAAATAAAATTACAGTTGAATGCTTTCCAACCTTCTCTGAAATGCCACAGGCACCACATTGACAATAATTATATTTCACTTCAAAGCTTTCATAATTCTAATCGAAGCTGATGAGGAGTTGGTGTTTCTCCAGTCAGAGTCGTGAGAACCTGTGCTGCTGGTTGGAATTCTCAACAGAGTTTTCATTGCAAAGGAGGGAAATAAAAATCCATAAAACGGGAAATTTGACTTTGTTTTCACTAATTGGCGCCCGGTCCCACTGGGCCTGACCCAAGACTCACGGGCTCACCTAGAGCAATGGGTTTCAGATTTTTTCATGAAACCTGAAACGCAAGAAGGAAAACAAGGCGGAAGCTAAAGAGGGAAAGGTGTGGCCGGCCTCTCCCCCTCACAGGACTGAGTGTCTGTGGGGTGTTCCTCCTGGGGGGCAGCCCTGCCGTGCTGTCCTCTGCTCCGGTCACCTCCTCGGTCACACGACACGGCGTCTAGGACGAAGACCCTCTTCTCCACGTGAGGTGGATTAAGCCTCCTTTCGGTGAAGACAGGATGTGAATGAAGAAAAACACTGAATCTTACTTTGATGATTCTTCTCGGTCCTGGGATCTCTAACGAATTCTCTAACCTTAAACAAATTATCCATAAAATATAATTACTTAGGTTTTTTATTTATTTATCTATTTATTTATTTATTGAGAGAGAGAGAGAGAGAGAGAGAGAAAGGGAATCCCAAGCAGGCTCCACACTGCCGGCACAGAGCCCAACGTTTGTGGAACTCACAAACTGTGAGATCATGACCTGAGCCAAAATCAAGAGTCAGATGCTCAACAGACTGAGCCACCCAGAAGCCCCAAAAATATAATTTTATACACACACACACACACGCACACACACACACACACACACACCATCCCCCGTGTCGGACATTCGGGAACCCTCCTGAGACCTTTGCCGGGACCGCGCGTCCCCACACACCCCTTCGGTGCCAACGAGTGCTTTCTCAGGTCACCTCACTTTCGTGTCTTATGTCACCGTCCTGAGTGGATGTTAAACAGGAAAATACAGAGGGGCCGTGTGGCCCGCTCTCTTCATGGCCAACCTAAGGCCGTTCTTCCCCATTCCCCGGGAGCCAATCCCAGTTTCCTACCGAGGGGGCAGGACATCGAGCCCCCATCCCGAGGGAGGAGCCCGTGTGGCCGAGCCAGACAGGCGTCACTGCCCCCGCGGCTCGTGATCCGTCGAAGGACGACCATGTGACCCGGGAGAGGCAGAGAGAGAAGTCAGAGGAACAACGTTTCAGAAAACAAATAAACAAAAGTGGGGGTGGGGGGAGGGAAGAAAACTTCCCAAGGGAAAAAAAAGAACTTTTCAAAAAGAAAGGCTCTTCTCTTTTTGCTCTGCTCCTTCCTGCTTGGAAGGCTGATGTTTGAACATTTCACCTGCCAAGCCAAGACGTCCACCTGTGTCCGCGTGAGAAAACCCGCAGGAATTGCACCTGCTCAGAGCTGGTCCCCCGGGGCCTGCCCTCTCTCCACCTGCTGCGAGAGCTCCTTCTTCATCCGTATCTTCGAGTGTTAATTGTAGCCGGACATTCCCCCCGGTACAAAGGAACCGTCTCTAGTTAGATCCTGGTCTTCACCAAAGTGCCGGGTGTGTGTGGGATGCTGGACTGTCTCTGATTAATGGGAAAACCAGTAGGTGCTGGAGTTCTCAAAGAGGTCTCGTTCTCGGGGCACCTGGCGGTTCGTGTCTGACTTCAGCTCAGGTCATGATCACACATTTCGTGGGTTCGAGCCCTTCGTCGGGCTCTGTGCTGACAGCTCAGAGCCTGGAGCTGCTTCGGATTCTGTGTCTCCCTCTTTCTCTGCCCTCCCCTGCTCACGCTCTGTCTCTCTCTCTCAAAAGTAAATAAACATTAAAAAACAGAGAGAAAGAGAGAGATATTCCATCCTCAGAATGAGACCTTCTCCCCAATGCAATGAGAAAGATTGGAAGACAATTGAAATGAAACCAAAGAGGAAATAAACTGAATGTTTTCTGGGCATCACCTCAAGTTACAACACACGTCACCGGTGGGGCAATCTACATTTTGGAAAACACGAATGAGATGAATACGAATCAGAATCGATATTTTTATGCCTCTGAGCTTAGTTGAAAAATACAGGATGAAGCAGATTTTTCTAGGTAGGACTATTGGTGTTACTCACATGATTTTTGAAATTCTTTTTGTTTGGATGCACCAGAGATTAAGACACACTCTTAAAACGCTGTGTGTATATGTGTGTGTGTGTGGGGGGGGGTGTGTACGCACGTGTGCGTGTGTTGTCCGTATGCATCTGCTCCAAAACTCTGTCATTTTAGTTCCCAAGTTAAGAACCAGAAATCGATAATGGTTAATGATGGCCAGGACTGTATCGGGCTGTTTTCAGAGATAATGAGAATAGGAGGCCACAGTCAATGACAAGTATGGCAGTCGGCTCAAACAAATCTTGAAACAATTCAGGATTTTGATGTTTAAATCTGCAGTCTGTGTGTTTGGAGATTTATTGCGAAGTAGTGAGGTGCTGTCTGAAGGAGAAACGATTTGGCACAGAGTTTATATTTCTTGTATGTTTTGCTTTGGAAATTAATCCAGAGGCAGCGTTCAGGTTTTCCTGAAGGGTCTCGTGCACCGTAGACCTATTTCCCTCCCAAAGCTTCCTTTCTGCTAATCTTTAAACAACACTTCCCGATTTTGAATCTTCTGTTCAACATTCCTACAATGTTTCCCACAATTGCCGTAATGTGTGATTATTACTATTTGCTCTCAAGGTCTTATTTTACGTACACAAATGTATTTGGAAAGGGAATTTTAAATACTGGAAAGTGTAAATGGAGAGCGGGAATGGAAAACCATCCACTTATTAAAAATGGTAGGCGAGATTGGGCGCGTTCAGGGTGGTATGGCCGTAGACAATGTAAACTGGTGCAGCCGCTATGGAAAACAGTGTGGAGGTTCCTCAAAAAACTATCCATAGAACTCCCCTATGACCCAGCAATAGCACTGCTAGGGATTTACCCAAGGGATAAAGAAGTGCTGAGGCATAGGAGCACATGTACCCCAATGTTCATAGCAGCAATGTCAACAACAGCCAAAACATGGAAAGAGCCTAAATGTCCATCAACTGATGAATGGATCAAGAAGATGTGGTATATATATACAATGGAGTACTATATGGCAATGAGAAAGAATGATATATGGCCATTTGTAGGAGAGTGGATGGACCTTGAGGGTGTCATGCTAAGCGAAATAAGTCAGGCAGAGAAGGATAGATACCATATGTCTGCATTCATAGGTCTAACAGGACAGACCTGGCAGGGGACCATGGGGAGAGGAAGGGGGAAAGAGAGCTGGGATGAGTGAGGGACACAGATCAAGGGAGACTACT